>CAUYSK010049857.1:0-30425 GCA_963575035.1 Avahi laniger | reverse complement strand
AATATTTTCCCATCTGTTTTTTCATTTCCTAGAATAAAAAATAAACTGTGTTTTGATATTCTTAAGTTTAAGTTATCGATTTTTCTATATTTTATTTCAAATATAGCCGTATTTTTTTGGCATGTATGTATGCCATTTTTATTTTCAAAGGCGATCTGTTATCGATGTGCATGTATAGATATAAAGAGGTATCTCAAAACAAATATGAAACTCTTGAGTGAATTGAAAATTGGAATACTGTAAATAGAAGCTGTAAATGTATGCCTGAAACAGCTAAAATCAATGTCTGCGAATTCATATTCAAAGGCAAGTTTTTAAATCATGCGCTGGAATTGAAAAAGAGAAATGATTTCAGAATGGCGAGCATTTACAAATAAAAACGGTGGCTGCGGTGCGATGAAGGATTTTAAATTTGCAGTGAACGTCTGACATCTGGTGGTCGAAAGGAGGAGCATCAGAAGAGAAGGAGGCTACTTAAAAAACCTTTTAGCTTTTATATAATAAAAATCAATTTAAAAATTATAGGAAATTCTTTCTTTTTCTATCTTCTAGACATTTTACGTAGCATTTTCATCTTTTCCTAACGATTTTACCATAAGTCTTCTTTTATGTTTACATTTCTTAAGTATGTTTGTGTTAAAGATATGTTTTCAAGAGGATCGAAATATTGATCAGCAGATCTTTTTCAAATAACAAACATACATTTAGAAATAGTTTAATACTAATCCAATTGATCCATAAAAAATTAGTTTTATATTATACTATTGAAATAAAAATGAACCTTTCCCAAATCTTCCCAATAAATGAAAAAATTTAAAATTCGCCCCAAAATTTAGTCATTTTTAATAAAGAACAAGGATAACAGCCAAAAGGATTTAAACGTTCAAATTGAAAGTTGATTCTAGTTCCTGATAAACATTAAAAAGATATTTCCTAGAACAAAAGTATCAATAAGTAACTACTCTTTTAACCCATAATACCATTTTTTATTAAAATGGTGCAAAAGAATTGCCAAGTTGATAGAGCAAACTATGTTCTAAAACTAACAACCCACTACAGCGGAATTTGTTTATATTAGGTGAAATTAATCTTGCTTAAATTATGCAGTAAGTAAATTATAATAACAATTTTAAAATTAGTAATATTAATATTTTATAAAGTAGACTTTTCTAAGGTACATTATCATATTATTTTAACATGTTTTTCAAATAACCTTTTAAAATATCACTGTATAAGAATAACAGAAAGCTTTTTGCTTACCCTTAAATTTCAACAATACGAAACTAGGAATTAATGCAAGATGTGGTATATTCTGCAAATGAAAGTTATATGTATTCTTGCTCTTTGTTAAAAATAACTTTAAATTTCTTTGTGAATTTTTAATTTTTTCATTTGTTTATTGGGAAGATTTGGGAAAGGTTCATTTTGATTTCAAGACTATAACATAAAACTAATTTTCTGTGTATCAATTCGATTAGTATTAAACTATTTCTAAATGCATATTTATTATTATTTGGAAAATATCTGCTGACCATATTCAAAGTGAAATGAAGTAGCCAGAGGGGAAATCTTTTGCATAATTTATGTTCCCTACAAGATTTGCCCAAACAGTGTGAAAAATTGTTGGCAATGTTAAAAACATATTCTGATAATTGCCTCGATTCCCATTTTGCTTAGTGTATGTAGGCAGAGTCTGAGTGCGAAATTTGTTGTTTCTGGTTGTAGTTCTTTGATGTCTTCATCCAAGGAGCAGTGTGACACTCAGAATAGAGAATGCTGATGATGTATCAAAAGGTTACTGTCATTGTAGTTTCAGAAATCTGTCTGCAGTGGCAGATGTACAGTAGTACCATAAGATCAACATTTCCCTATAGCTTTAAATAGAATTCATGTATGGGGTGGATGGTTATACTGAGTTGGTTATGGGTCTTCCTCATTTATGCCACTAGTATAGTGCAGGAGATTGAATTAATAATTTTATTGTGAATTTGCTGAGTGAACTTTCAGGAAGACATTTCAGATGCTCAGGAACCCTCAGTAGTGAGGATGGGAGGGGTTCCTCCCTACCCCTGTACCACTGCAATCAAAGACACAAAACTGTTTCTATTAATTTATTCATGAAAAGTTGATATTCCCTCCAATTGAAGAGTCTCATGCTGTTCTGTTCTTACAGCCCAGGTTCTTTTAGGAGTGCTTATTAAATAATAAAAACCATAGGTTTTTTTTTTAAGAGACATTTCTCTTTATTCTTATATATTAAATAATTATCGATGTGAGCACTTAATGTATCAAAACTCTCTCTCCAACTGCTTTGAAGATAGGAATTCTTTCTCAGGAGACACTTGTAAGTAATGCGAAGTAATTTCACAGCATATTAGAATAAAATCAGCTAGTCTGTTAATAAATATTGGTGTTCATTTTCTTCGTAAGAACAGACAAATTTTCTGTCTCATAAAAATGCAAATATTTTCATTCCAGAATATGCTTTTGGGAGGCTCTTTAGTTGGGGAGCCTGTCATATTTCCTTGTAGCACCCTGGCAGACCCTAATGTGAGTGTTTGCTATTTGCACAGATTTGAGGAGAAGGGACAGTAACAGTTTTTGCTCACCTTAGATTTCTCAGTGCCTGGCACATAGTAAAGTTTCAACAATTATTTTTTGAATGATAAATCAATAATAAATGAATGCAAAAGTGCTTTGCTTTCATCCCCCTCCAATATCAGTAACTTTTTCCTAAAAGAGCATAAAATTGCAATACGCTTCTATCTATGTTTGAGAGAAAATGGAATTGCAATAAATAAATTATTATAACACACACAGAGACACATTATGTGTGAAGTCTTTGAAGGTTCTTTGGACTAAAAAAAAAAAAAGAGATGAGAATCGTATATCAGAAACCTTCACAAATTAAGCAATCCTTGGGGTCCATGTTATAGAAGTAGGTACACGAAATAGGTAACATTTTAGCAGCTAATATCTGCATTGATAATGTTTATACAGTGCGATGCCATCTGCTGCATGAACATTTGCACATATTAATGGGTCCTGAGCTTGCAATGATATATTTTACATGCAGAAGCATGTCAGAAATGTGTAACAGATCAAATATGTGGACCCATAATAGACATTCCATTATCATGTTAACTGTAATCTGAACACTTGGTTTTCTGATGATTTTACTATAAAACTGTATATTTTTGGAGCCCTCTTAATTTCTACACCCCCCCCGACCACATTTCTCTTCCCCCTTTGATGATATTGGGCAATATTGACTCTCCAGCTTGTCATTTGATATCACCGACTCTGTTTAACTATTTCCAAATGACATGGTTGTCTTCCCCAAATGGTTGTAACTTCTCCAGATCAGCGAATGTGTTCCCCTTCTCTGACATCCGCCTGATACACAGATTCAGGGTTTTCAGAGATAATGTTAACTTTTGAAGTGCCAGTACTAAATATGTCCTGGATACTTGTTTCTATAGAAATGCCACAAAAAATTAATACAGATTATATGAAAAATAAAATGTTTTCTTGTTTGCCATTCATCTAATGGCAAATCATCTAATGTACCGTCACTCTCTGTACATTACCTATTTTTTTCATACTGCTAATTACTATTTTAAATTACATTATTTTGTTTTTACTTGGTTATTATCTATCTCCTTCACTAGAATCTAAGCTCCATGAGCACGGAGACCTTTCTGCCTTGTTCATGGCTGTGTTCCCAATGGCTAGAACTCTATCTATAGGAGGTGCTTGATCAGTGTTAATAATATTCCCTTATCTGCTCCAGTTAGAGTTGATATCTTACTAGGATTAGCTTCACAGCGTTAGAATTGAATTTAGAGTTCATTTAACCTCACCGCCCATGCAGAACGCAAATCTCTGAGAGATACGTGGCCTCTGTATTCTCGTGACACGGTGTCTGTTGCATACTGAGGGAATCTGAACCATTGTTAGAAAGCTGTTGTTATTAAAAGTTCTTTTTTTTAAGTTGACAGGTCACGTTGTATGCTTTTATTGTGCACAATATGATGTTTTTTCCTTTTCGTGATGACTTGAAACCTGTCTTGCTAATACATTTCACTACAAGTCCTAGTTTTGCTCTATGGAACTACAAAAACAAGTCAATTTCTACATAATTACTCTTCCAATATGTTCACACACACACACACACACACACACACACACACACAATTTTCCTCTTTGAATAAAACATTACTGACATTGCTCGTTCACTCTGCTAGGTGCGCCAGACAGAAACAATCCCTGCTTTCATGTCCACGGAGTCAAATGGGAGAGACAGATAATTAAACACATTATGTTCATAACACATGTTAAGCACAATGCTTGAATAAGAAGTACAAGATCAAAAAGAACCAAAGTAAAATCTGGTCCAGATCGAGAGGCAGCCCAAGTTGTGCTGACTCTGAAACAGGTGTACAGTGTAACATCCTTCTGCATCCCTCCCCGCCCCCCACCCCAAGATGAACATTACTTAGAAACACTTCTGAAATTGGATTTGTGTTTTTTTTTCTAGATGTGCTAACACAGTAAGTCTGGCCTTGATAGAGTCACAAGGCAAGAGGAGAATCTACCAAAAAGAGAACTTTGCATTGGTTTATTATGTATAAGATATATACATATAAGATTCATTTTGTTCTAATTTTTGAGTGAGCTCTTTAAAGATTGGATTGGCTTTCTAAATCTGGCTTCATATTTTTCCTTATAAAATAAGGGGTGATTCTTATGAAGAAACCTGTATGTTTCTGGACGTTGCTCATTTCTAATATGTACATTTGATTTCCTATAGCAAAGATTTTCATTATATACATTTAGACCATTAATCAAATGAGTAGCTTCTTGTGCTAAATAATGCATGTCATTAGCCCTATCACATGGTCATTGATCATAAAATTTTGAATAGAGATGCTTAAATATTATGATATATACTTCTTACTAGACTTAATCAGTTTGCAGGGTAAAAAATAACTGCAGTTATAGGAATTTGCTTTTCAAAATTTTTCCCCTCTTTTTCCCCAAATTTGTTACTTACCGTCAATCTTGCTATTGTTTCTTATCAAACATGCCTGCCACTTTTTACCACTCATACTAAAACACATCCTTCTCTTTATACTCTCTCAACACAAACTCATACTCTTCTACGCTGTTATTCTCTAGTTCTCTTACTTTCTGAACATAATTTGATCCTCGTTACGGAATCCAAATGGTCCTGAACTTGCATGGAAAGAAAAGATGACTTCTTTAACTCTGTGTAACTGAGCTTTGGTCATTCCACAGATTTTAGTCATAAGGAGAAATAGCCAAATTAACATAAAAGAAAGAAATATGGAATACAGGAAACAAGAAAAACAAGCCACACGTAAAGGTCTTTGACGGCTGTGGCAGATTGTGTTTTCCAGAGTATCTCTTGACCCATGTGCTCTTCTACAGCCTCACCCCTCCCCCATCAAGAGGCAGAGGCTAATTCCCTTCCCCTTGACTCTGGGAAGGCTTCTGCCTCACTTGCGACCAATAAAATGAGGCAATGGTGATGCTGTGTGACTTCTGGGCTAGGTCATTGTCTTAGTCTGTTTGTATTGCTGTAAAGGAATACCTGAACTGGATAATTTACAAAGAAAGAGTTTTATTTGGCTCATGATTCTGCAGCCCATACAAGAAGCATGGCACCAGCATCTGCTTCCCGTGAGGGCCTCAGGAAGCTTCCATTCCTGGCAGAAGCAAAGGGGAGCAGGTGGCACATGGCAAGAGGAAGGAAGCAAGAGAGAGACAGGAGAAGGAGGTGCCAGGCTCTTTTAACAATCAGTTCTCTCGGGAGCTAATAAAGTGAAAACTCACTTATTACCGTGAGGATGTCACCAAGCCGTTCATGAGGGACCCTGGCCCCATGACCCAAACACCTCCCACCAGGCTGTACCTCCAACACTGGGGATCAAATTTCAACATAACATTTGGAGGGACAAACATCCAAACTGTATCAGTCATAAAAGATTGTAAATGTAGCTTTTATCTGGCTCACTTCTTTCTAGAAGACTTCAGCTGCCATGTAAGCATCCTGACTACACTGAGGCCACCATGTTGTGAGGAAGCCCAAGCTAGCCCATGAGCAGAGATCACACGGAAGGTCTTGACACCACATGAAGAGAGTGAAATGCCCAGTCAGTCTTCAGCTGATTGCAGCCTCAGCCCCTACCTGGCCTCTCCTCTAGCTCCAGCCACCATCTAACTCAATCGCAGAGTCCCACAGCTGGAACCACTCAGCTGAGCCCTCCCCAAATTCCTGACCCACAAAAACCATGAGGAATAATTAAATGAATGTTGTTTCGAGCCACTAAATTTTGGGTTCTTTTGTTATGCAGCAATAGACAACCAGAACAACAAAACAATGACCTTCAGAAACTTGGTGCTGAAATAAAGATAATGAAAGATAATCTTGTTCTATGCACAGCTTTAAAAGCAGTGTAGGCTGAGATTCAGAAACATCTAATCCTCTCAAAATGTCTACTTGCTGTTGGTATTTGTACTATGGTAGTACCTATACTTACATTTACCAAGTTTTTTAAATATTATTGAATTTTACAAAATGTTTCACATTCATATAATATCCAAAAAATCAGTCTCCATCTTTTCATTAGATCTAGCAAGAGATTGTATTATGTCTTGTAATGTAGGTGGTCAAATGGAGACTTAAAACCCTTTTGGGCCGTGGGTGGTGGCTCACACCTGTAATCCTAGCACTCTGGGAGGCTGAGACGGGAGAATTGCTTGAGGTCAGGAGTTCAAGATCAGCCTGAGCAAGGGCAAGACCCTGTCTCTACAAAAACTAGAAAAATTAGCCAGGCATGGTGGCGTGCACCTGTAATCCCAGCTACTTGGGAGGTTGAGGCCAGAGAATCACTTGAGTCCAAGAGTTTCAGGTTGCATTGAGCACTCTGTCCCCATCCCTCAAAAAAAGAAAAACTAAAAAAAAAAAAAAAATTCTTTTAAGTATACTCCTCAAAAAATGTGGAAACTCCTAATATAAAACAGCATGCATCAATTAAGATTATTTTAGCAGGAAGTAAGAGAAACCCCTAAATCAAATTGTTTGGACAGAGAAACATTATCTCAAAGTATCCAGAAGTCAGGGATCTGCAAGGATGGCTTGGGCTTTGCTTCTTTGAGTCTCTTAGGTTTACCTCATTTGTAGGTTGGCTTCCCCCTTCTGCTGGTAGCAAGGTGGCTGCAGGATTTTCAGGCATCACGTCCAGACACAACAATGTCCACAAAGAACTGCCTCTTGTGATGAATTTGTATTTTGAATGCAAAACTCTTTAGCGTTTAGTGTTCACTCATTCAACGGTTATTTACTGAGCACCAGATAAGTACCAGGCAATATTCTAAGTGCTTCAAATGGAGGTATGAGGCAAGCAGTAGACTTCCCCTATGAATCATTGGGCATAAATGGGTTACATGGCACCCCATAGCCAATCAGTGGAAGTAGGAATAGGACCATTATGATTGATTGAGTCCCAATCCAGGGTATTCTGCCCCTTTTGCAAACAAACAAACAAAAAAAACCCAAAAGATCACCCTCCCCTAAGTTATGTTGGGGAAAGATGAACAAATTGCAGTTTTTGAACAATTTAAAGTTTTTCTAGCAAGGATTTTCAATGAAGAAAGAATATTCAGGAAGCAATCAACAGTGTCTGCAAACAAAACTTATAAGAATATTCAATTTGTAGAAACTATGTAATAATGCAGAAGTGTCTTGGTACATAATGATAGATTAAATACCCAGGATTTTTTAAGTATATATAAAATAATCAAAATTATATTTTAACAATCTTCGCATATTCCAAAAGACCAAATAGCAATATCAAATGCCAGTGATATATTGCCTGTAATTTAGGTAATGGAACTATTTGTGTATTTGTATCTTCTGTTTATTTTTCTCCTTTTTCTCCTTTCTTTAATGATCTTGTTCTTCTTTAAGTTCTTGTCAACTGTGTCCAGATACATTATCTACTGCCTAATCCAAATCAAATCAAACAAATTTATGGAGCCTGAAGTTCCCCAGTCTCAGATCAGAGCAATGACATCTTTATTATTTTTTTTTTTTTCAGTACTTCCAGCTCATCCAAAAGACAAGCAATTTTAAATAAAGAAGAACTCCCTTGTCAAGAATCTGTAGGTCAAGGATCAGGAATGTATAATATTTTAGAGTTCAAATATTTATCAAAGATTAAGATGATTATAAATTCACTAAATAGAAATGCTTACAACTATGTTTGGTTTTGGTTAATGTTAACACATCTTATGCTTGAATTAATTATGATTTACTGGAAAATTTTCTTTAGAGTGCAAGGAGACTATGCCAAGCATCAATATTTTGATATGCCTGGAGCCTAGTAAAGTCAGGCCTGAAAATAAATGGTGAATAGTCTGTCTCTCCATCCCCATTACTCTTTGGTTTCAATTTTCGCACGGACTCACGTTTGAGGGGCTAATTATGATCACCCAGGCCGTTGGGAGACACATGCGTTCTTTTGGGAAGAAAAACTATGAAACTGCAAGGCAGCAAGGCTGCTCTCCACCACCGTAATCAAGGTAATCTGCAAACTGTACTCAGTGAGAAGTGTAAAAAGGCTAAAAAAATTAAAATCCAAACATGTATCATACTTTTTCAGCTGCACTAACATGCCTATACTTATTAGCAGGACTCGATTTAAGATTTTGAAAAAGTAATTATAAAGGAAGAAACATTCTGTGATTTGCTTTTTAAAAGTGACTACCTATAAAGCTGCAGAGAGTAAAATCTCATGGTGAGTGTGAATTCATAATCACTTACTTGTACACATCTAAAGGGCAGATGCTGAATCCAGTCGTAGAGATGTGTTAGCTGTTGGCCTCTCAAACTGCTTGTGGGAATACTGTGAGTGCTGCTTTTTCCTATCAGTTTGACACCTAAACAGCTCAGAGCTGATAGGATTCTTCATCAATCACTTTGATCACAATAGCTGTATGGACAGGGGATTTGGGAGAGCTGATGTGCTCTGTCACTTTGGGCTATGTGAAGAACATTGTTCTTTTTTTTCTTTCTTCCTTTTCTTTAGGCCATCTCATCCATCAACCGAACTACACAGCAATTGAGACCTAAAACTAAAAAACACATATAATGACACTTGGTTAAATGACTGGGCACTGCTAAACCCACAAGGAATCAGACTAACCATTCAATTTGATTTAAAGAATCGGCCCGCCAATCGTTAGATACTCATGTAAACAAATGGGTGTTTGGACTCATGCATCATGTAGCTATAGTTTGGTATTGGAGAGACTTTAAATACCCAATGTCACAGGACACATTTTTAAAATCAAATCGAAGACTTTGAGACTCTTGAATAAATAACATGCTGAGTGAGTCAAAAACTACATTCTTAGAAAAGAAGTGAATATAGAATGTAAAATTCTGGTAAGTTTTAAAATGTGGTCCAGATGCAGGAGTTTGTGGCCGATAGGTTCAAAATAAAGTATAAGCAGGGGATAGATGTGCCAGCCCGAGATGTAGTGATGCAGTGTGAGAAACATGAGCAACACAGTTTCAGCAGTCTGTAAGGACAGCTTGGGACTCTCTGAAGGCTCTGACACCTTGGAGGTCACATTTCCCTCTGAATTTAAAGGTGCCTTATTTTGTCTTTTACATCGGCGAATATGATTAAACTCCTGCTGTTGTGCTAAATTTCCAAGATTGTAAAAAGTCAGGGGAATTAAAAAGGTCACTGCAGTATTTCATTTCACTAGCAAATCCATGGAATAATGTTATAGGAGGACATAGGATATTACTCAAAAATAGAACCTGTTTCCAAATTCTGGAAAATCTGAATGGGAAAATCTAGGTGGGAATGAGATGACTCTTTTAAGTATGTATGTACAAAATTGGATGTGATACCCACATGTTAGCCTACGGTCAAGAAAACTGGGATGCCATTTTGATAGCAAAAAGAGGCTATATTCTGGTCACTGAATGAGAAGAACTGTCAGAAATTAGTTGCAATTTCCATCTTTCTGTGAACTTCTGAAAGTATGTGAAATTGTTTACATATTAGAAATGCTGATTTCACACTTTAGCACCATAACTAAACAATATAATCTTCCTATTTTAGTAAAATACCACTGGTTTATAAAACTAGAAGTAAAATTTTACATATAAATAGAAAATTAAGAAATAGTGAATTCAACAAAGATAGAACAGATATATGAATGATCAAGCCTGCATCTGTTCAGGACAAAATGTATAACATTTTGTATGGGTTTATAAGATGAAAAAATACGTACAGGCATATAATAAAAATAATATTAATGCATGTGTGCTTTGAATTCTGTTAAGAGTCCAAGCCAGACATGACAGCTCACACCTGTAATCCTAGCACTTTGGGAGGCTGAGGTGGGAGGATTGTTTGAGGCTAGGAGCTTAAGATCAGCCTGGACAACATAGTGAGACCCCCATCTCTACAAAAATTTTATAAAATTTTAAAAAAGAAAAAAGAATTTTAAAAGAGAAAAAAATCTAGTTAGTAATATAATATTTAGTGATATTTTGAAATTCAAGTTGTTCCAAAGACAGATCTTAAGCAGGTCCATCTAAAGGACTGCCTCAAGTATGCCCTAATTTAGTGTCTACACAACACAAAATATTATCATAGAATATCTTCAAAATAAGATAATATTCATGGTGTTTGATTATACAATATGTACAAAAAAATCTTATAGTTCTTTAATATTTGAATTTTGGATAGAATTTTTTAGCTTCTTCCAGGGTAAAT
Organism: Avahi laniger; assembly: GCA_963575035.1. Classification (NCBI taxonomy): domain Eukaryota; kingdom Metazoa; phylum Chordata; class Mammalia; order Primates; family Indriidae; genus Avahi; species Avahi laniger. The sequence continues at coordinate 19,599 of CAUYSK010049857.1, read as the reverse complement.
GGTGTGCTTTATTAGTAAACATTTATTAAACACATAAAATATGCCAGATAAGTGCTTTTTATGCACCATCTCATTTAATTTTCTCAAAAATCCTATGAGGTAATATTATTATCCCCATTTACAGATTAGGAAACTGAAACATAGAAAAGCTAAACGACTTGGATGAAATATACAGTAGAGCTGAAATATGAACCTGCAGCCAAAGCTCTTACTATGGAGACACAGTTCAAGCCACAAACCATAAAGTATTTCACTCAGTAAATTCTGGTATACCAATAAAATTGTTATGAAAATATACTATAACTATAATTGTGACTTTACTACCTAACTGATTGACTTAACTGGTGTGTAGCTATAGATTGTTTTTAACAGATTTACTAAAGTATAATCGACTGCAAAAAATTGAGCATAAAGTATATAATTTGATATATTTTGATACACACACATATATGTATAAATACATATATATACACACACATACATATAAATACATATATACACACACATACACTGAATTATCAACATAATGAAATTAATGAACATATCCATCATTTTCAGTTTACATATTATTTTGAAATATTATAATGAATTATTTTCCATTATGGTTATTTTTATAATAATAACTATTACTATTACCATGAGGGGGGATGACTAGGCAGATGAAATGGCTATTAACTTTCTTTCCCCCCAAAATTTCCTTTCCTTCCCAACTACTTATTAATGGAAAAGATCATGTGGACTTGGGCATCAGGTAGACTTGGTTTGAATACTAGTTCTTTCTCCCAATTACTAGTTGTATGCCCTAGGGCCAGCCACTTAAACACACTTTATTTCTATATCCATAAAACGTGGATGATTAAGCCTGTCTCACAGCATTGTGAGGATTAATTAGAATTGAATGTCAAGCACCGAAAGCTGCATCTAGCACATAGTAGATGTACAGTAATAATTCTATTTTTCTACCTCACTGTTACTGCAAGGTTTGAAAGGTTTGCTGTTGGGAAGTTATTCAATTTAAAATCTAATTATGTAATGCTTTGAGTTCTTTAAGGAAAGAAAATACTTCAGGGTTCCAATAATAGAATATTTAATTCCATGATAATGTTCCTTTTTCTTCTCTTCTCCCTTAGCATGCATGTAGCCAGTAATTTACACCATCAGGTGGTAACTGTACTAGCAATACTATTGACAGGAGCCAAGGAAATTGTTAAAATCTTTCTTTGTTAGAGTGAGATGGGCCCAACTTACATTAACATGAGCTCTGAGGACTTGAACTAATTCATCATATTTGTCATTTGACAAGGTTCTTTACAGTGGTATTTTTAGACATAAAATATAGCAGTGGTTACCAAACTTGAATTCATTTGGGACTGTTTTTAAAAAAAGAGATTACTGGACTCCATTCCAGGCCAATTGAATCAATTCCGGTTGCTAGGATCCAGACATCAGTATTTTCAAGAAGCTCACCAGAGGATTCAGGTGCATGAGAGTACAGGGAGATAGTACTAGAGGATTGTCACACTGGTTGTCCCAACCACAGAGAAAGTTCATGGTATTTTAGAATGTACACAAAGCCTGTTTTTGTTTTTAAATATAAATGAGTTACAATTTTTTCAATAACATGGAAAATGGAGAAAGGATGTTTAAGCAACCCTTTTGCCTGTGGTTTAAAGTAAGCATTCTCTGCCCTAACGCTAGCGAATTTAGGACCCATGGACTTGGGTGAAGTTACTGGAAGAGCACAAACTGCTGAGAAAAAAAGTTAATTTCCTTTCTTGTAATTTGGGTTCCTGTTAAAGTTAATGTAATTGTAAGAACAAGTTTCGTTTAATATTAACCAATGAGTTTTTTAAAGTTTTCAGTTTGATCTTTGAATATTCAAGGATTTAGTGGCTATCTTTAGCTTATTCAATCCATGTTAACACCCACCTAATCCACGTCGTCTGCAGGTCCAACAGGGTACACACAACACAGCCTGATCATTTCTACCATAAACACGCATCGGGTAAAGATGGAAAAGGACTATTTGACATTAAAACTCCTCAATCCCAAATACTTAGGAAAGAAGATACTGGTGATTAACTACTGCCTTTCAGATTGCAAAACCAAATTCTTTCAGACTCAAATAACTCTCGTGGATAAAAGCTTTTATGTTAACTGAAGTTTTAGATTAATTTGTTTGTGTGATAGAAAAGCCATTTGTCTTTCAAGTCTGCCTCCCTGGGTAAATAAACAGAGATCACTGCAGATAGGGACCTATTTATCTTCGTAGCCCAAACACCTAGCATACTTAACACATATTAGGTGCTCATTAAATATTTCTTGATTATATGAGCTAATTAACTAACCAATTCATTATTAAACATTTAATGAGATGAATCTTAATCTTATAAACAAACTCATATATGTATTAGTACTTTAAAAGAGGCCTCATAAATCTGCAATGTGAACTTACCTCTGATGATTTTCTGCTTTTGGTTTTGTCCTTCTGCAAACCATCTTCCATATTGCCATCTTCCATATTGCCAGCAGAATAATTTTTCCAAAACTCAAATCTAATCAATGATCCTGCTTAAAGCTTTTTAACTCCCCAGATAAAATTTAAGAAAACAAACAACTGCTTGGCCTGAAATACCAGGCCAACACAATTTGGCACTTTCCTACATCTTGCATGGTGTCTTTCACCTCTAACCTCTTGGAACCTGAGCAAATTTAACTGGGGTCTTAGCAGAATGTTCACCTTGTCGTGTTCTCCTAGCCTTTCGCCTTGTCCATTCTGCTTTCTCTCCACTCAAATCTCTTGGTCCCTCAAGACTCAACACAGGCTTTCTCCGACTGCCCTAGCCTGAGTCGAAAGCCACTCTGTGTGCTCCCCGGGCACCCTGTCCACTGCTATCTCACCCTCTGCAGTACACTGTGCCTGTGGCTTTGGTTGCCCTCCCCAAGAGATGACACATGATGCCCATGTCCAGGAGATGTGTTATTTCTGTGTCTTCAGTGATTACCACACAGTCAAGAGTTTAGTAGATTTTCACAACACCCTTAGTATTTATTGGGAGTTTATTATGAGGCAGGCCATGCGCCAATGCTTTGCATGGATTATTTCATTTATTCCCCACAACTACTCTAAGAGTGGGTTTTATAATTATCCTTGCTGCACAAAGGAGGAAACAGAGGCATAGATAGGCTAAGAAACATGATTTCTTTTTTCTCTCTCTAAAACATCTCTGAAGTACAAGGGAGAAGAAAGTCTAGAGTTTGATAAGAAATGGCAGGCATTTTAAAATAATTATGATTTGAAACAGAAACTTCAGTGAGAGACCACAAAGTATCAAGAAAATAGGTATCAAGAAAATAGTCCTACATTGAAATTCTAGCTCTGATATGTACAATCTATTGGATTCTATTCAAATCATTTAAGCTGTCTGGGCTGAAATGATTTGAAGCTTATTTAAAGCTTCTTTATATAAGGGAGAAAAGTACTAATATTTCTTCAATGCCCATGTACTATACTAGATACTTTATATAAATTATAGCTTAATCCTCAGAACAACTATGAGATAGATAAGAGTATCCCCATTCTAGAGATGATAAAACTGAGTCTTAGGCAAAATAAAGAGAGATACATGATTTCTAGACATGCTCATATTTTAAGATCCTGGACTTAGATCTGAAAAAAATAAAAATGTGACAATTGGAAATCCTTTTCTAAAGAAATCGAACTTATTCAGGTAGTTTTTTTTTTTTTTAAGTAAATCAGAAGTTACCTCTGAATTTAACTTGTTGGATAAATCTAGTGAAAATGAATACTTTTCATACTCAAATCAAAAGTTTAAATGAAAAACACATTATCTTAGTTTGAAATGCTGTAACAGGATGCCATAGACTGGGTGGCTTAAACAGCAGACATTTATTTCTCAGGCTGGTAAGTACAAAACTGGCAGATCTGGTCTCTGCTGAGGTCTCTCTTCCTGGTCTGAGACAGCTGTTTTCTTGTTGTATACTCAAATGGCAGTGAGGAGCAGAGAGAGAGGAAGCAAGCTCTCTCCTGTCTCTCCTTATGAGGGCACTAATCCCATTCATGAGGGTTCCACCTTCATGACCTAATTACTTCCCAAAGTCTTCACCTCCTAATACCATCCCATTGGACGTTAAGACTTCATTCAATGTATGCATTTTGGGGACATACAATCATTCAGTCCATAACAGGCATCAAAAGAACATCAAGTCTTTTTTTTCATCAATTAAACTTCTTGTTTTTAGATAATTGTAGATTCACATGGTATTGTAAGAAATAATATAATAAGATCCCATGAATTCTTTTGTTACCCAGTTTCTTCAATAGTGATATCTCGTAAAACTACAGGATACTATCGCAAGCGTGCCGACATTGATATAGTCAAGACACAGGCCATTTCATCGCCGCGTGGCCCCTTCATGCCGTCCCTTTAATAGTCACATTCACATCCTTCCTACCTCAGTCCCTCCTTAACCCTTGACACTCCCTTAAACACTCATAGAACATCAAGGCTTAATAACGATCATCCTCATTGTCCATTCTCTATTGCTCATACATGTTTGTTCTGACTTAAACCTCTGCACTTTTCTTACCAGTCCGATGTTCAGATTTTTTAATTTATCCATGCCATTATAAAAATGCTATCAATTTCACATGGTAACTGATACATCATGTGGAATTCCCACCTGGGTATATGGACAATAATTAATCTAACTTGTACATGCCAGATAACAGAATTGCCTACTTGCCTAAGATTATATCAAAACATTAGGCTGTGATCAATATATATAAAATCTTTCAATATAACTTCTAAATATTTTTTTAAAATGTGCTTGTGTACAACAGAAAGACAACTTGGGAGGACAGATATTTGGGCATCTTGAACTGTGATCTTTTCTCCAATTATTGCCTGAGACTGCTGGATTCAGCAGTATGCTGAATGATTGTTTAATGGCTTTAACTACTCTTAGTACAAGCTAGTGGTGGTATTACCATCATATAATTTACTGCCATACTTTTAAAAAATCTTTTTTTTTGATCCTCAGCACAAGTTAATTAATAAATGGGAAGATATTGTAGCTCACACGCCTCTGAGGTAAGGGCATCCCTAATTGGAGGGGCATATTCGAAGCTCTGGTATCTCTCTTAGAACCCGGAAAAACTGAAGAAAATGGCAACTCTACCAGGTTCTAGGTGGGCATGTTCCTATATACTCTAAACCCTATATTTTATACTACTCCAGCTTGTGACTCGCTAAGACAAAATACAGACTCGAGCGCTTGGTGAGTGTTTTATTTCCGTGGTAGGAGAATGGATTACTGGGACTGTCGGGCTAGCATTCTGATTTAAGACAGAGAGATGGACATTAATATTCAAGTTCTTTCCCAAATTCTAAATTTCTACATCATAGCATCAGAATAAACTGTTTACAGAATTTGTATTTATATCTTGAGTACTAAATAGTGTCTTGCCTTTCTCGTAGTGTTCTCTCCTCGTTGGTTGCATGAACAGCTCTTATTAAGTGGAAGCTGCACCATCACCATTTACCCACCCCCCCAAAAAATCCCTTCCTGTGTGGCTAGCAGATTCAACATTGTTGATTAAAGAGATCCGAACCAAGGAATAGAACCAAAGCATTTTCCCTGAAGGATTGAGTTATCTATTAATTGAAATAAACAGATAATTCAATCTGTTATTAGAATTACCCTACATTTTGAAGGCATTTCTAGTAAATATTTCATTCGTTTCTATTGAAAAACAGTGGTGTTTTTATGGAGACATATATGCTTGCTGAAGTTTATCCATTTTATCTTGAAAAAGAAATTTTCATTCTTACACAAAGTGAAATAGTAGATAGAAGAAAGTAGGAACATAACAGCAATCATTATAAATGTTTATAGACATAACGAAAGCCTTATCTAAAGTTCATCCTGTTTAAGGACATGTTTTATGTTGTACAATTCCTCTTAGAATATCAATTTAATAAGCACCAAATGAGGCTGAAGACAATGCCGTTATAAAAAATGGAGGAAAATGATTAAAATATGATAATTATACTGACAGCTTATATGCTCAATCTAATCAGCCAAGCTCCCAATTTATCATAATGTACACTCACTCATACATTATTGCTTAATTATAGCAACACTTCTATTTGGAAAAGTTGTCAATCATGTGAACACCCATCATTTTTCTTCTTTTTTTTTCCCTATGAAGGGGCATATATTAAGCAAGGATTTGAAGCCACCATGCTATTGATTTAACCCTTGGAATACTTTTTATGCAAAAAGTATTGTTCTCATAGAATGTTTTTCTTTGTACACAGATTTAGATAAGTTTATACTATGTAATATTATTTTTATGTCAGAATTAATATAGAATATTCTAAAATGAAATTAAATATTGGCAGGAGTTCATGATTTTGTGGTTGTTAAGATATCTATGTGGGCGGGGCAAGGTGGCTCACGCCCGTAACCCTAGCACTCTGGGAGTCCGAGGCAGGTGGATCGTTTGAGCTCAAGAGTTTGAGACCAGCCTGAGCAAGAGTGAGACCCTGTCTACTGAAAATAGAAAGAAATTAGCTGGACAACTAAAAATATATAGAAAAAATTAGCCGGGCATGGTGGCACACACCTGTAGTCCCACCTACTTGGGAGACTGAGGCAGAAGAATCGCTTGAGCCCAGGAGTTTGAGGTTGCTGTGAGCTAGGCTGACGCCACGGCACTCTAGCCCGGGCAACAGAGTGAGACTCTGTCTCAAAAAAAAAAAAAAAAAGATATCTAGGGGGTTGCACTAAAAGACAAAAGACATAGCTTTTTCTTAAGAAAGACAAAATTTGATCAGAGTGTTTCCTCATTTGCCTGTGATCCATATTGATCAAGAATTATAAAAGAAATGGCAGGGAGGGTGAAATTTAGATAGCTCTTAGAAAAGGATGGGAGTGCTTATGGAAATTTACTCTACCCATAGAGCAAATTCAAGGTTTCTTTTATCTTTTACTTCATCTCCTCTGGCTACATCATTCTTCTTCCAGTTGGTAAAAATGTTTAATACATTGCTAAAACAAGCATCCAGGTGCATCTGCCAGGGTCACTACTGAGAGTTTAGTAATTTGACCATGTAACCAGGTCTACTCTAGCAAAATAAAGTGATAAATTAAAATTATCATTCATACTATTGAAAATGACTGAAGCTTTGTCTCAATCATTTTAAACATATTATTGGCTATATACGATATGTATTAATATGTATGTACATATAGGTATCTATATCTTTTCTCTATATGATATACAATATATCCTATAGTGTATATACATACTATACAGTATATATGTATACTGTCTATGTATATATGACTATATCTATATATAGTGTATTCTCAATTTTTTAATGTATGTATATATCTGTATGTATATGTAGTATATATGTATCTATACATGTATCTATATCTTCTCTTTATATGATACATAATATATCCTATAGTATATATATACACTATATAGTATACTATATGGTATATATGTAGATTGTCTATGTGTATATGACTATATGCGTATATAGTATATTCTCAATTTTTTAACCTAGATTATTTAATAGACCATTTTGTCAAGATGGTCAGGTTATTAGCTAAAAATTGGAAAAAAATCCTTACTAAATGTGGGCATTTTGGGTCCTTAGGAATCTGCATTATTGTTTCTATGATTCCATTCAACCACCAGAGTAGACAATCCATGGGGGTGGGAGGAGAGAGAGAAAGAGAGAGACTGACTTTATTTCTTCTTCATTTCTCCAAATATTCTCTTTTGTAAATGTAAAATAATAAAGCAGATGTTCAAATCTGCAAGTTCCATTATTCCTTAAAAGCTAGTTTTGTGAGGATGAGATATTCTGACATATACAATTGCAAACATGGAATACGAGCCCATATGCAGTTGCACCACATTCCTGTTACTCTCATGAATTACTAACCCTTAAGCAGCTTGTCAAGCGTTTTAATCTTTAAGGCCTCAGATACAATAGCTGCATCCAGGGACCTGTGGGCATTTGGCACACATACATCATTATTTTCAAGATATTTATTTAAAAATTCATTACAAGTGTTAAAATATCAAAATCTACAGGCACACTTAAAATTGAAAAATAATAGCATCATATCACTCGGATCTATAATTTTGTTTACAATTTTTGACCAAGTTCTCTACACTGGGGTCCAATATAGTCTTGCACCACAGGTCAAGTTTAATATCCAGGTAGTTTCATTTCTTAATTTTTAGCATTTTTTACTTCTCTTAAATAACAGTTATGAATCATTAAAAATTGAACCAAGTGACTATCAGATAGTTACAGATATTACCATTAAACTTGAGGTAAAAAATTATGAAGTGATATTTACCAGAAAAAGTAAGTTGGCATCAAAAGCTACATAAAGTCTGCTCTGAGGTGTTTCCGTTACTATTGCTGGATAACAAACTATCCCAAAACTTAGTGGCTTAAAACAACCACCGTTTAATTATATTGCATGGATTTCAGAGGTCAGGGATTCATGCAGGTCTCAGCTGGGCGATTCTTCTGTTCCTCATTGCACTGATGAAGGTCATTCAGTGGGAATCAGCTGGTGGATGGACTCATCTGGAGAGTCTGCAATAGCCTCATTCACGTGCCTGGTGCCTTTGTGGGGACGGCTGGGAGCGTAGGCACAGCTGGGACTGACAACCAGAGCACCGCATGTGGTCTCTCTAGCTTGACAATCTTGAGATAGACAAGGCAGCTGGATTCTCCAGAGCCAGTGTCCTAAGAGAACCACTGAAAGTATTTATCACGAATAAGATAGCTGGTTTTGCAGAATTATTGGTGATGATGTAACATGTCCCTGATTTTGCAACAAAGCTGGATCTCTTTGTAATTTTGTCTTCGGTTCTCATTTTTGGTACAATTTTCAATGGTTTTATGCCAGAGTGTGTTATTTTGAAGCTAGTCTGGAAAAGCTCCATTTGTTTACCAGAGAAACCACTGGGTTTGGTTTGCGGGGATTGGGGGAAGGGGAGAGAAGGTGGACAGAGAGAGGATATGAAAACTGATGTTTCATGCTGTTATATCTCATGGTTTAAATGCATTTTCTATTGATCATTTGTGTAATAAAATTTAATTTAAAAATTCATCATTATACATTTTTGTTGGAAGAGCTGCTTAGGTAAAATCACCATGATCACATACTCACTTGTCCCAGCAAATAAATATTCACAGCCAAAACTATTTTTTTAAAAAAAAACTGTTCTCATAATATTAGTTTTAGTTTTTATGTACTATTTTTTACTACTCTTTAGATCCAAAATCTCTTTTAAATCATTCATCTATTTTTGTAAACTGTGGATAAAATACATCACCATCATTATAATTATAATCACCATCAGTAAGCATTTATGGAGAGAATAATAAGTGCCAGACACTATTCTTAGCTCTTTATATGTATTACCTCATTCAGCCTTCATAACAATTCTGAGATTAGTACTATTGTTATTCATTATTTTCAGTTGAGGAAATGGAAGTATGGAAGTCACTTGCCAGAGCTATTTTCTGCTATTAAATATTAGAAACTATTAGAATTCGGACTCAAACTTGAGTTACCAGGCTACACCAACAATAACGACACGAAATTTGTTGGAAAAGCCCAGGACCATGCTCTTGCCTTAATTGCAGCCTTGTTGCATTTTTGCTCTAGTGTGGTGTGGTCCACTCTGCAGGCTTTCTCTTCCTCCCTGGGGAGCTGTTTCACTGGGCTCTGTTCCCCCACCTCCTCATTACTCAGTTTTGATATTCAACTGACTGATCTGGGGGAAGGTTCCAGGTCCATCCCAGCACACTGGGTTGAACTCCACAGCTCCATCATTAATCTGGTTGCCTTCTGCTGATATCATATGTTCATGCAAAATCTGCATCCAAAGATCCTAAGGAGAATTTGGAAATGTTTATAAATATCTCAAACAAATAGCATATTTGAACATGGGAGGGGGGGAGTTTGCAGGGCTGAAACTATCCAAAGAATTATCATAAGTTTTTATGTCTTTCATACAACAAGATAGCTAACAACAATCTTTGCTTACTGTGAAACAAGGCAGGAAAGATTAATGAGTACCACACTTTTAAGCTCAAAGGACAGTAAGAATGAAAGGTGATGGAATTGTCTGGGGTTATGTGGGCAGCTCTTCACTATACCACTCAAGATCCACTGAGCTCTGTTTCCAAATATGTGCCCAACAGAGACCAGGGGAAAAAAATAAGGGTCTTCTAATATTCAAGAAGAATGTCATAGAGAGTTTAGGTTAGCTGTATAGAGGAACAATCTGACATGGAGAATATTTCAACAGGACACTGAAATCCTTAATAACTTTACATCAAATTTCTGCCAATCAAATGAAGTGCAAAAAAACTCAACCAGGCCCTCTATGTAGGGGTATTAGGTCTTAACAGCCTATGAATGATCAACTGAATTCTTTATTGACCCGATTAAATGTACCGCACAGTTTGATGTCAATATGGGTGTCATCAGGTACTAAAAAGAATCTATTATTTCATTCCATGATGATATTTAAAAATATAAAAACTGCCTTCCTATCTCAAATAAAGAGGCTGTCTGTTTTTAAGAAAAAAGAATCAACAAGACCATGCATTAAAATGTTTCTCATTCTCCTAATCAATTACTATATATATATAACACATATATAAATCATGGCTATGTGTGTGTGCATGTATGTATATGTATAATTCAAAAAAGAGAAGTCGATATATTAAACTTTTTTCTCCTTAACTAGTATTATGATTAAAATATTCAACATACATTTGTTACAAACCTACTGTATGGCACATGTTGTAAATAGGGACTTTTACATCCACTATCTTATTTAACATTGTTATTAAATACTCATTTTCATTTTCCTTGTAAAAAATAAAGTCTAATACCTTTGTAGCCTGACAGAAACCACTTAACCTTTATTCTTCAATTTTATTTAAAATTGAGATGATAATATTTACTTCCCAAGGCACCATGCATACTAATTAATTAACGTTGGCAAAGATCTTGAAGACAAAAAATGTGGAAATTCTAAACCTAATATTATGTTTTTATTCTTTACGGTGCCCTTGATATCCTTTTTCTTTTTTCTTTTATTTCCTAATAGCAAAGTAACTTTCAATTTTAAAAAATTTGCAATTAGCTATACCTACCAGCTGTTATCAAAATACTTGGCTAAGGATGATATTTATCCTAATGTTTGCATATGCATAGCAAAATGTGTCTACCAAATACAGGCAAACTTCAGTGAAAATATGATGAAATTCTTTTAATATTGGCTTCTGTGAGATTTCAAAAATATATGAATATATAGGATGGAATATACTGCTCTTATGTTTTATGTTATCAGTTACATAAGAGACTTCAAGACAGCTTCAATGTTAAGGAAACAAATGGAAAGGACAACCACCTCCCTTTTCTAATGGGAATCATTTCCATTTAAGATAGCCCCACATCCCTGAATATGTTTTAGGAACACTCAAAATACTATTCTTATTCTTCAGAGGCTACTTTGCAATGATTAAGCAACAATTTTATGTACTTAATAGCAAAAGTAAACCTCTTTAAAAACGACAATTGAATTGTATTTTCTTATTGAACTTCCCTGAAAATAATATTAAAGTTTTCAAATATGGCACATTTCATATGATATTCATTTCAACCACACTACTGTTTGGTTCCTAATACCTGTAGCAGTGAAAGGACCTCAGGAATCCTGAAATAAAAAGGAATGAGTTTGTAAGTAAACAGAATGGGCAAATCCATGAACTTTAGTGTACTTTTTAAAGGCCCAATGTTATACTGGAAAAAACCTTCTCTTTCTCTCAATTTCAATGTCAATGTTAATCTCAGTGTCCCCTTCCCTTTCCTTTCCATTTCTGGCCCTAATATCTATGAATTGTGAAGGAAGACAACATGTTTGCCCTAATTTCTTCTATATTCTGAAAGTTAAGGTATTAATATGGAAAATAACATTTTATAATCAATAAATGATTTATTGTTTGTCTTATCAGGAATGAAGCAATTCTATCAGCAGTATTAACATAATAATACATTTGTATATATAAATCCTTATAAACTGTCCAAAATACAAGGCTAACATAACAGATAAAATCTGTGAGGACCTTGCAATTTATAATATATATAGGTTGTATTAAAAAATAAACTACTTAGAATCAAAATAGGTTGGTGTATTATAGTATAAGGCCAAAATTAGGGCAAAAGAAAATAATTACATGACCTTGAACTATTGATTACACCATCTTAAATTAAGGAAATAATAGTATATTAGGAGTTGAAAATGAGATAACAGAAGTGAAATTGTTTTAAAAATAAACAAAAATTCTAATACTGCAAACTTAAAGTTCATGCATAATATGCATGCTCAGGAATATTTCATGCTTCCAGGTCAAAGTCTTCAAAATAGGAATAGAAAGATTTCCAATAGAGAAAGTTCTGGAGATCTTGGGACTGAGGGAAGCCATATTTATGAATGAATGAAAGGTGGTAGTTTGTAACCCAAGTGTTTGTTGCATTGTTTCTCCAGTTTCTGCAGCCACCTTTGCATACGACTTAAAAAACAAAAACAAAAAACTTCTGGAGGATGATATTTAGCCAATTAAGAAATGAATTAAAATTAAGAATTCAGTAATAGAGATGAAGAAGCAGTGATAGAACTGGAAGTAAGCTGTAAATTCAATTTATGAACGACACAACCATGAGAATTGAAGCTATGAGAATAATAGAAGGTAAATAGTACAAACTGTGAGAAAATAAAAATGATGCATAATTAATACAATTCATGAGGTGGGAGAAACTGTGACTATGCTAATTTCCTTATCTTGCCCAGCAGGGAATCAGTCAATTAATATTGTCTAAAAGTAAAACTTGGAATGTGGGGAGGGAGGTGAAAAATAAAATTTAAAAAAAAAGAAAAGAAAAGTAAAACTTGACATTTAACAAATAACTAAAGTTTTTCATAATGCTTTTTTCCCTTGATTCAGAAACAAATTCCTACTGAAGTAGAAAATATTTTTCAGAAGTTCAACGGATCCTTTAATTACACTTTAGTTTCATTTGCTGCTATCAAAAAAAAATTAAAGACATTTTATTTTTAAATGCCGTTACTAATGTGATTCCATTTTTATAAATATTATTTCTCCCAACATGTCATTTTTGCTTCAAAATATATAACTCGCATGAGGTCATCTGAAAGGATGATTGCTTCGTATAAATGATTATATCTGAGTAATAAGATATTTTTTAACAATTATTACTTTCATCTTTGTAACTGGATTTCTTATAATAGGCATGTATAATTTAATGAAAAATTAGTATTCTGCAAAACACTATGAAAAGTCATAGATGATTCATATAATGCTTTATAATAAACGAGCAAGCTAACAGCCCCACAGGGCTGGATAAGAAGAGGTTAGAATGTAGAGACAAAAGAAATGGGAAGAAAAACCTTCACACCAGGAAGAAAATACTCACCAAACATAAAGATATGATTTGAATTTTAGGATACATGTGAAGGATGTTAAAATGTAGCAGAAAGATGTAGCTATTTGGTATGTGATTGAAGAAAATACTCATATTTTTTAATTTGTTTTCTGTACAGTGCTCCTCCAAAGCAACTCACAAAGATCAACGGCTTTAGGAGCACATGCCCATCCTGGTTCCAGACTCCAACCCCATAGTGAGAAATGGGAACACATTCCTCTGCCAGATATGAGTATATCGGCTTCTAGACTGTCTGGTGTTCAAAGACCAGAGGAAGAGTCTGGCCTGTGAAGTGCTGGGCGGAATTTGGGATGATGGAAAATGCTGGTTATCAGCCTAAGTTGGGTCAATACATAGGAGTGGGAACAATCTAGGAATATGAAAATATATTGTGAGAATTCATGCAGTATCAGCATTTAAAAAGGAAATCCAAATGTACAATATTTATAAATATCGAACAAAAGACATGAAGAGACAGTGTACATGTACATAAATATACCTACTAAACAAACATAAAATTGCCCACCTCATTAGGAATAAAGGTTAAATTTTGTCGTTTCATGTGATAACACCATTTTTAGCATCGTAATACCAATGTGATTATCTATTGGCACTGTTCGTCCCAATCTCCAAAGCCTTAGATCTCGGGTAACTGGCTGCTGAGATCATTTTCTGTGGTCCCTTGCTTTGCCTTAGTAAAAGTCTGCCACAAGAAAAGATGAAAAAAATGCAGACAAAAAAACCAATTCCATAATAATTAAATTGTTAAATCTTTTAAAGAGAGAAAAAAGTGAAACTAGAAAAAGAAAAAAAAAAGAGGTCAATATTTATTTGGTCTCAGTTTATCTAAGTAAAAGGGCAATTTAAAAAGTAAGAATATAACATCTAACTAAATAAAAACTTGAATTAGCTTTATACCAAAAATACCCATAAAATTAAAAAGTAAAAGACAATACAAATTTGCAAAAATATGAAGAGTTCAGTTCTTAGTATATCAAACCTACTTTTAAATCAAGAAGAAAATCATTAACATGCAAAGGACATGAACAAACAATTTTGCAAAACTAAAAACTGCTGATCAAAATATGACAAGAGAAAGCTTTATCAATAATAAGATGAGTAAAACTTTTAAAATGAGCTGTCATTCTGTACTTCTATAATTAAAAATAGTAAAATCTGATAATATTATTAAATGTTACTGAGAGTTCAATGAGACCGAGACCTTCAAACACTGGCAGTAAGACTATATGTACTTTGATATAATTTATTTGGAAAGCCAATGAACAATATGAATTTCTAAAAAAAAGCATAGCCTTCAACCCAGTAATATGACTGCTGGAGCTCTATCCTAAAGAAAAATAATCAGAGAGACATGTGAAGATTATTCATAACAGCAAAATTTGGGAAAGAGCCTAAAAATTCAACAATAAGAAAATGACTAATGAATAATGGTATATCCATTAAAATTGTATTTTGGAAACTAAAGGCCTAAGAAAATGCTTATTTCTCAATGTGAAATGAAAAAAAGCAGAACTCAATTCTGTGTACACAATGAGATTTCAATTTTATAAATCATGTACTCTGTGTGTGTATGTATCTATGCATAGAAAAAAAGAGTTGGGATAAACATATCAAAATGCTATTAATAATTATTTTTCTAGTTTGTAGGATTGTGCATAATTATTTTCTTCATACTTTTATTTCGAGATTTTTAAAACTAGAATGGATTAAAATCTTTCTCTTAAAAATAAGATCCTTTTTATCATTTAGAAAAGTAACACTCCTCAAAATTTACTCTAAAGCATAAGAGTTAATTTGTGGGAAACATTATGCACAAAGAAATTTATCACAGAATTATTCATAATCTTAAAAATTGTCAATAACTGTAATGTCCATTAATAGAGGGGATAACTAATCCAACATCTCAACAATAGAATATAACACATTTATTTAAACCAACAACTATAATAATTATGTAAAAACAAGGAGAATATTTAAACAAAAAAGTCATCAAATAGCATGCAAAGTTTGATTAAAATTATTAAATGTATACAGATATATGTGCATATAAAATATCAGAAGGAAACTTGTAAACATTTGTAGTTATGTTACTTCTGTGTTCGATGGTGAGTGAAATTTTTATTTATTTAACTTTCTTCCCAAACTTTTTTATAATATGTCTATTTCATCTTTTATAGTAAAACTTGTTTAAAAGACAAATCATAATGTCTGAATCAGAGAAGAACAATTAGCATAATCATCCATTTCGATTCTATTTATTCTTCTTTCTTAGTGCCTAACCGTTTGTATGGACTCGGGTCCTTGAATTATTAGTGTTTGTCAATGTAGTGTCATGGGCTTCAACTTTGAGTTTACAAGATTTTTAGTTAATGAACTCATTTGCTTTACATTTCAGGATGTACACGTGAATAGCATCCTTCCAAAGTTCTCTTGTCTGCTTGGATCAGGGATACTGATGTTCCACATGTCTATGGAACTTGACTTTTATAGGTATCCTCAGAGTCAGAGAAAATTTTTAAGGATGACACACGTTTATATAGGATTATATAGGGTAAGATAAATTTCCTTTAAAAACCTCAATCTTTTATAATTATACCTCATATATGACATAAACATGATGACACACAGATTCAATATTTTATGAGATAATTTTATCTATGTTAGGTTGTCACTTATCAAATGATTACAATAAAGGAATATGCATGCATTTATTAACCATCTTTCTGTGCTATAGAATTCACGCTCTATAGACTAAACAAAGTCACCACCTTTTTGAAAGGAAATTTTGTCTGATACTTAGTTTTCTTTCTTCATTTAAGATAATAAAACTTTTGGAATTGTTTGTTCCATTGAGATGGGGAAGGAAAAATAAAATAAAGAAAGCAGTGTATATTATAGGAATTTTCCTCAGTAAGATGAACAAAGCGTCCATGGGAATCATCTCCAGCCAGGTCTTTGGTTTATGCCCTTGCTTTGCCAGTATCAAAATACATTCATTTCACTTCACCCATTGCCAAGAAAAAATGGGGGAAGGAAATAAGAGGCCACAAAGAATGAAAAATTAAAGACAAAAAATACATATATATAATGTCATTGGCTGAAATATATATAAATAGTTGGAAACGTCATTTTAATTACTACCTTGTGACTACAAAAGTATTTGACTCAGTACTAATGATCTTGATACTGGCACTGAACCATAACTAATGTCGAAAATTTGCAAAAATTCAAAGAGGAACATCACCCATAATATCAATGTGTCCTAACATCAAGGTCGTTCTCTAATAATGAAGATTTTATCCACTTACATAATTTATGTGTAAATGAAGAATACGGATGCTTTATGTTTCCGAAGGAAAAAAAAAAAAACTACCAATTCCAAGTTTCTGATCCCAGGCAGTGCTCTTATTAATATGATTTTAAATGATATCACATTTCCAAAAAAAAAAAATTCTCTCGGGAGTGACTTGAGAGCTGCACCACTCTCTAAGAATTAGCAATTACTATTTTTCACACTTCCACCTGAGCTGGATAAAAATTATCCTTCTCCAATTTATCAGCAAATACATTATAGTTTTGGAGCCAGGAGTAGAAGAAGCTTTTCCTTAAATTGCCAGCTCTCAAGGGACTGGCCTTTTCTAAAGGTTAGAAAATTTAGCCCCCATGACCCATCCTTGATCTGTTTGAGGATTTGATCTGAGGAAGCAGTCTACCCGCTGCCCTCTTGTCCTCTGTGTCTTGGGTTGCAGGGTCGGTTTTCTATTTTCAGTCCAGTGAAAATATGTGTCTTTTAGACCAGTGTCAATACACTCAGATGGGGTCATGGGAAAGTGTTAAGTGGAGTCACCTAGACTGATGCAAACTTAAGACACCTTTTCAGTAAAGTTGGCCTTGAATGTTAGACCAGACTTGTGAATTGAGTGACCAAGCCTCCTCACCTTCTGCTTTCATTTCATCTGTTGTTTTTTTTTTAAAAATGTCCTGCAAAGCTGTCAGAGCTCTAACAGCTAATCAACATTAACAGCAAATGTGAGGGGGCTCAAAAGCCCATTTGTTAAATTACTAAGACAAAGGAAACATAAGTTCCATGTGCTGAGGTGCCTACCATATGCTTAGGTACACAGGATCTCACTTGTTAATTTCTCACTACCATTCTAGAGTTAAAAAAATTATTGATCACTATTACACAGATGAGAAGACTGAAGCTCAGAGAGGTTGGAATACTTACCCCAGGTCACCAAGCTTCTAAGTAAGCGTCAGAGATGGAACGAAAACTTTATTTTGTTTGTTGCCGGGATCCTTGCTTTTTTCCCAACTACCTGAGAAGAAATGATATTCCGGCATGCGAACTTGTGTGTTCTCACTGGCAGGTTAGAGAATAAAGAAATCATTGCACCTCTGAATTAAAAGGCTCAGACAGGGTCATTATTGTGGAGAACAGAGGAAAGTTATATCTCGCAATGAATAGTTCTGTGCATTGTGGTTTTCTAATGGGAGGCTCATAGACAAAGTAGAGAGGAAATACAGAGGTGGGAGGAAAAGAAAGACCAGAGTCCAAAAGAAGCAGAAGATAAGTAACACAGTGGAGGAAGATCAGCTCAGAGTGCACTGTAAACACATAAATACAGACCCGCTCAGAACTGGGTTTTCAGCCCTCGTTTAAATGCAGCCGGTTTCAGGCTGCAGGTAGCAATGGCCAAGTTTTCACCTTCACACTACACCCAGCTCTTCTTCCCCCAGAAGATCATTCTCTGAGCTGAAAGAAATAGGAGTCGGGAGCTGTGCAGCGGTGCATGCCTGCTCAGCTTATTAAAACATGGGAAGAAGGCAATATTTCACCCCCCAGAAATAAAAAAAAGATAGACAAGTGAGAGCAGCTAATCCATCGGAAGAAATTAGCAGGCAGAGTATGTAGCTGTTTGAAATGATGAACGAGGCTGAAATAGCTACACAGGCTAACATCCAGTGGGATAATTACTCCAAGCTCTCAGGCTAAAATCTGTCTTGGAGGAACCCGGGAGGCTTTGATGACTCAATTTCAATGGGCATGCTTATGAAATACATAGTAAAACCTATTAAAATTGAAATTGTTCTTGGTAGGTATTCTGTGACTAGGCTGCTGACCCTGTCAGGCGGCTTTTAATAAGGTACACACTATTTTTATTCTCAAAAGTGGCATGTACTTTAGTTGCCCACATACTCAGTTTTAACCCTATAATAACTTGCCCATGATTTTTTTCACATATGTGCGTTGAGCATACGTGTATTCTTCTTATACAAAACGGCGAGTTTCCAAATCAGTGTGGACATTGCTGGCTTTTACTACAACAAAAGCTGCTCCCTTTTGTTAACCAGTTTTCCACCTTCAGAGACAAGGTCTTGTTGACAAGATTGTTCATACTTAATGTTCATGGAAACCTATGTAAGTGTTTCCATAATATATATTTGTTCATCAGCATTTTGGTCCTCTCTGCACTGCACTCTAACCTAGGGAGACCTCCAATGCCATGAATTCTTTCTGATCTCTCTTCCTTTTGAACCCAAGCTGGAAATGGTGGTTGATAGCAGGAATGCACTTACTCTCACTAGCCTCACAGTTTCCTTTCACATTTTTATCTCCTGAACCCATCCACCCAAACCCCAGTGTTAGAGGAAAATCAAGCGCTCGTGCAATTCTGGCAAGTTTATAATTTCAGATCTCTGCTGGGCCTTCAACACCCCTTTTATTCAACCCTTTCCTTGTCTTTGGTCAATCTACTGTCTCATCTCCCTCAACATATTTCTTTTTTTTTTTTTTTTTTTTGAGACAAAGTCTGGCTCTGTTGCCCGGGCTAGAGTGCCGTGGTGTCAGTCTAGCTCACAGCAACCTCAAACTCCTGGGCTCAAGCGATCCTCCTGCCTCAGCCTCCCGAGTAGCTGGGACTACAGGCATGCGCCACCATGCCTGGCTAATTTTTTCTATATATACATTTTTAGTTGTCCAGGTCA
>CAUYSK010049856.1:0-28061 GCA_963575035.1 Avahi laniger | reverse complement strand
AATAATAGTGAATTATTAATTATTTATTGAGTACTTACTATGTGACAGTTGTTTTACTTTGATATGCTACCAGTTTGGCTGTAAATTCTACTGGATCTCTTTGCTCTTATGTGTGTTTCAAAGGAAATTTTTCTTAATGTCATCCAGTAAATTTAATAAGAAACAGGAAATTCACAGGAAAAAAACAATCTTGTTGGGCTGGGTCCAGTGGCTCACACCTGTAATCCCAGCACTCTGGGAGGCCAAGGCGGGAGGCTAGGATCACTTGAGGTCAGGAGTTAGAGATCAGCCTGAATAAGAGCCAGACCCCATCTCTATAAAATATAGAAAAAATTAGCTGGGCGTTTGAGGTTGCTGTGAGCTAGGCTGATGTCACAGCACTGTAGCCTGGGCGACAGAGCAAGATTCTGTCTCAAAAAGAAAAAAACAAACAAACAAAAATCTTGTTCTGTTTTTTAAACCAAATTGGAAGAGATATACCATTATTTATAGATTGCATAGCATACTAATAAAATTTAAACTGCTACTTGATAGCATTTTTTCTCCTATTTAGCCTCCAAATTATTCTTAAACTTGATGACCACTGTGGCACAATCTGATATCTTTCACACAACCTTTATTCTCTCATTTCTCCACACATTAAGAAAATCTTATAAATGCAGAATTATTCAAGTTTTTCTGTAAAAAAAAGATTTTTAGGAGATAATTATCCCACTTTTTTCTATATCAGCACTGTCCAGTAGAAATATACTATGAACTAAATATGCAATTTAAATTTACTAAATGCCACCTTTAAAAAATGTAAAGAAATAGGTAAAATAAATTTTGATAATACATTTTATTTAAACCAATATATCCAAAATATTATAATTTCAACATGTAATGAATAGTATCATTAATGAGATACTATACATTCTTTTTTGTGTTCAGTCTTTTATTTTTTTTATTTTTATTTTTATTTCAGGATATTATGAGGGTACAAACATTTTGGTTACATTTTATGTCTTTGCCTCATGCAAGCGAGGGTTAGAGGCATGCCCTTCCCCTCTACGATGCTCACTGAGTCCATTAGTTGTGAGTTTACCCTCCCGCAACCCCCTTGTCTTTGAAGTCTGGTGTATATGTTACACTTCCTCCACATTTCAATTAAGACTAGCCACATTTAAACTGCTTGATAGTCACACTGACTAGTGGCGATATAAGGGACAGAACAGTTCTCTACGCTCAGTCTTGTTCTTTTTCTTTGTCTTTTTTTCCCCAAACTTTTCTTCAACCAGATTCTTATATTTTGGGTATTCACCACAAATATATAAATTTGTATTATATATTTAACCTGAATTGCATATATGCCTACCAAACTCCCTCCTGTCTGAATTATTCAACATGTATTCTCAGGTGCTTGGCCTCTGTTCCCCTACTAAGATTTGAGTCTCACTGGCCAGTAAAAAAAGATAATTACACAAATATTTAACTACCATCCTTTATCAAAAACATAACATACACCAGTGTTCTCAAGCTTGTTAAATTTAGAAAAACAGCTTTTACATTGGCTCTACTCAAAAACAAATGCCAAACTATTACTTAATGTATTTTTTTAATGATTTAACATTTCCTGGTAAAGTGCCACTAAAATAATTATGACATTCATGTATATGTTTGACAGTTTCCTGAATCTAACTTTCCTGAGAGTGCTGACTGAATAAAAACCAACAACTATATGTTCATTTGTTTAAGTAGAGCTTTCTTGAAAAGTTTTGCTTTGAGATCATGAGTATAAGCACAAATTCACTGATTGTCCCTAATAGAGGACTGAGTACCTAATATAGAACTGAGAAAATATTTGTCCATGGCTAGTTTTGTCATTCCAAATGTGATGTAATAGCTTAAGCTGCTTTCATCTCTACCTGGACCACCTAAATCTTCTTTCTAGACTGCCTGCATCCATTTCATTCATTCTCCACTTCACAGCTATTGCCATCATTTTAAATCACACATATGATTATGTTTTAAGTACTCTTGAACATGTGTTTTAATTTATGCTCTGTAGCTTCTTGTAAATTTCAGTTGCATGACTCAACATGTGTAAGTGCAATCATTTCTAGGACAGTGACAAGATCGGGTGTCAGGATATGCTGGTCTGATATGCCATAGTCACCAAAGAGGTGCCTCCCTGTGAAGTCTTTTGGTGCCCTGCCATGCCTTCCCCTGCCAAGGTTCATATTTCATTTAACCCTTTCTTCTCAAATCTATAGCCTCTTTATTTAAACCAGGAAATTCTTGAGATAGGAATCTTAGCCAAATGTATATTAATTACATGTCAAAAAATATCCCAATTTCCACAAGATACAATCAAGTGCTTTATAACAGAGAGGACACTCCCAGCCATTAAACAACTATTCATTGATCACTGACTCTGTGCCTGTGTGATTGTTTTCCAACTGCATTTGAAGGAATAAAACAAAATTCAGTATTCAGCAATGCAAAATTTGATGTATGGCATCCAAAAAGAAAATACTATTAAGCATGCAATGAAGCAGAACCCATAACCAAGAGAAAAACACGTCTATAAAACAAACTCCTAAATGACAGAGATATTGGATAAGCAGAAAATATGTTAAAATAGATACTAAAATATACTTATTATACTCAAGGATTTATGGGAAGACATGAAAATAATACAGACGGCTTGGGGGCTAGATGTTTATCTCACCAATGCTACTGCTATCAACCAGGTCATGCCCTGCCTGCTACCCACAGGCCCAAGAATCTGCCCACATACCCAGGTCACAGCTCCCACTACTGGCACCAACGCAAGTCACCTTGTGTTCCAATAATTGGTGCAGCTGGACCCACTAACAACAGTGACAGTGCATACTGCCCTGGGGCCCAAGGACAGGCATATTCAGCCTGCCACTGCCACCACTGGGTACTGAGGACATAACCGTTCAGAATCCCTGTCCTTAACAAAACTTCACAGCAGCCTCCACTAATAACTGCACCATAAGCCATTGAGGAAATCACAGAAACTAGATACTGTTTACAGCCAAAAAAAAAAAAAAAATCATACAGAGACTATACTACTACATGTTAGAATAAAAACCAAAGTGCCCTACCTAACCAACACTATAGATACATGTTCAAGAAAAAGACCTCCCCTACAAATTTTTTGCAAATTCAAAAAATTAAAAGAATTGTACATAAGATATACAGATAATACCATAAGGACACAAGAAACATGAAAAAGCAAGGAAATATGATATCTTCAAAGGAACAAAATAATTCTCCAGCAACAAATTCCAATCAAAAAGAAATTTCTGAAATGCCATAAAAAGAATTCAAAATAATGATATTAAGGAAATTCAATGAGATAAAAGACAATTCTGAAAAACAATACAAAGAAACCAAAAAAACAATTTAAGATTTGAATGAAAATTTTACCAAAGAAATCAATGTCATAAAACAAAAAACCAAACAGAAATTCTGGAACTGAAGAATTCATTAAATGAAATACAAAATATATTCAAAAGCTTCAACAATATGATCAAGAAGAAAGAATTTCAGAAGGTCTTTTGAAATAACTCAATTAGAAAAAAAGAATAAAAAAGAATGGACAAAGCCTACATGACATAAGGGACACCATCAAGCGACCAAATACTCAAATTTTTGGTGTCACAGAAGGCCATATTTGATAAACCCACAGCTAACATCATGCTGAATGGGGAAAAGGCTGAGAATCTTTCCTCTAAGAACTGAAACAAAACACTTTCACCACTCTTATTCAATATAGTATTGGATGTCCTAGCCTGAGCAATCAGGAAAGAGAAAGAAATAAAAGGCATCCAAAGTGGAAAAGAAGTAAAATTGTCCCTCTTTGCTGACTAGATAATCTTACATCTAGAAAAGCTTAAAGCCTCCACCAATAAACTCTTAGAGCTGATAAATTCAGCAAAGTTGCAGGATACAAAATCAACATATAAAAATCAGTAATGACTTTTATACATCAATAACAATCAAGCTAAGAACCAAATCAAGAAAGCAATTCCATTTATAGTAGCTACAAAAATAACAATAAGACTAGGAATAAATTTAACTAAGGAGATAAAAGATCTCTACAAGGAAAATTATAAAATGCTGATGAAAGAAATTGAAGAGGACACAAATAAATGGAAAGACATTGCATGATCATGGATCAGAAGAATTAATATTGTTAAAATAACCATATTGCCCAAAGTATTCTACAGATTCTATGCAATACTTATCAAAATACTGATGTCATTTTTCACAGAGATAGAAAAAAATACTAAAATTCATATGGAACCAAAAAACAGCTCAAATAGCTACAACAATTCTGGGCAAAAATAACAAAGCTGGAAACATCACACTATATGACTTCAAGATATATTACAAGGCTATAGTAACCAAAACAGCATGGTATTGATATGAAAACAGATACATAGACCAGTGGAACAGAAGAGAGAATTCAGAAACAAAGCCACATATTTACACCCAACTGATTTTTGACAAAGGTGCCAAGAACATATATTGGGGGGGAAGACACTCTCTTCAATAATAAACGGTGCTGAGAAAATTGGGCATTTATATGCAGAAGAATGACCCTACAGCCCTATCTCTCACCATATACAAAAATCAACTCAAGATGGATTAAAGACATAAATGTAAGAACTGAAACTTTAAAACTACTAGAAAAAAACATAAAGGAAACCCTTCAGGACATTGGTCTAGGCAAAGATTTTGTGGAGAAGATTTCAAAAGTACAGGCAACATAAACAAAAATAGACAAATGGGACTATATTAAATTAAAAAACGTTTTCACAGCAAAGAAAACAATCAACAGAATGAAAAGATATTTGCAGAATGTGAGAAAATATTTGCAAACTATGCATCTGACAAGGGACTAATATCCAGAATATATAAGGAACTCAACAGGAAAACAACAAATATTCCCATTAAAAAGTGGGCAAATGATATGAGTAGATATTTCTCAAAAGAAGACATGAAAATAGCCACAGTTACATGAAAAAATGTTCAACATCACTAATGATCAGGGAAATGCTAATCAAAACCACAATGAGATATCATCTTCCCCCAGTTAGAATAGCCTTTATTAAAAAGATGAAAAATAACATATGCTGGTGAGGATGGGGAGAAAAGGGGCCTCTTACACACTTTTAGTAGGAATCTAAATCTTACAGCCACTGTGGAAAATAGTATGGAGATTTCTCAAAAAACTAAAAATAGAATTACCAGAGGATCCAGCAATCCCACTACATTGTATTTATCCAAAGGAAAATAAATTAAATTAAATGGACACCTGAACTCCTGTGTTTATTGCAACACTATTCACAATAGCAAAGATATGGCACAATAGCAAAGATGTGAAATCAACCTAAGTGTCCATCAATGGATGAATGGATAAAGAAAATGTGGTATACATACACAATAGAGCACTGTTTGGCCATTAAAAAGAATGAAATCATGTCATTTGCAGCAACATGGATGGAAATGGAGGTCATTAGGTTATGGGAAATAAGTCAGGCACAGAAAGATAAATATAGCATGTTCTCATTCATATATGCGAGCTAAAAAAGTTGACCTCGTGGAGGTAGAGAGGAGAATAGATACCAGAGGTTGAGAAGGGTGTGTAGGTAGGAGCAGGGTGGGGAAAAGAAATTGGTTAATGGGTACAAACATACTGTTAGACAGAAGGAATAAGTTCTAACATTCAATAGCAGAGCAGAGTGACTATAGTTATTAATCAAAACAGTGTGTTGTATATTTCAAAATAGCTGGCTGAAAGGATTTGGAATGTTTTCAACTCACAGAAATACTTGAGGCGGTAGACAATCCTAATACCTGGACTTTATCATTACACAATCTATGCATTAACAAAATATCACATGCACCCTATAAATATATATATTATGTATTAATAAAAAAATAAAAATAATCATTATCATCTTCATTATTATATATTAATATATAATATTATTATATACAATATAATATACAACAGTTATTATACATTATCATTATATGATTATATAATACATATTATTACTATATATTGTATAAAATATATAATACTATATTATGCTCTATAGATTTATAATTAATATAATCAATTAAATATTCATAATAATAGGTGGTAGTATTATAAGTCTACTATTGCTTATAATGAATTACCACAAAGTTAGCAGTTTAAAACACACATTTATTATCTCACTGTTTCTGTGGGTGAGTAGTCCAGGCATGGCGGAGTTGGGTCCTCTGCTCAGGGCCTCCCCGGGCTGTTCTCTCAATGGGAGGCTTTACTAGGGAAAAATGGGCTTCCAAGCTCATTTACATTTTGGACATAACTCATTTTCTTGTTTCTGTATGACTGAGGACTATGGTTTTCTGCTGGTTATTGCCTGGAAGCCACACTGAGATCCTACAAGCCTTGCACAGTTCCTTGTGACATGGGCTTCTACAACACTTCTGTTTATTTCATAAAGCCAACAAGGAGATTCTCTTGCTCCTGTCTGCAAAGATGGATTCTTGTATAATGTAACTTAATCAGGGAATGACCACCGCCCCCATCACTTTTGCCACATAGCATAACCTGAGCTAGCGTGTGACATCTAGCACCTTTGCCAATTCTGTTGGCTAGAAGGAAGCCTGAGATCCCATCACACTAAGGGAAAGGACATTGCACAAAGGCAAAGATATGAGAGATGAAAATCACTAGGGTCACTTTAGGGTCTGTCCGCCTCACCATTATTATGAAAATCCACTTGCTTAGAAAAAAGAAAGTACATTTAATTTTGCAAACATTTCTCCATCAATCCAATTAGGTCTTGGTAAATTTCCTGAGGTGCATCCTGTCCAAGGTAAAAATCCACATGATTGTAGTGTGGAATCAGCTTGTAATAAATAAGGTTGGCAATTTTGGGAAGTAAATTTTCAACGTCCTTGGGATCGGCCACAATGTCCTGTCCACCACTCCATATTGCCGTTGGAACTTCCATCTTAGTAACATTGTATAAAGGGGGTGTAAGCTAAAGACAATGAAAGAGATAGAGAAAAAAAGTTTTTAAAGAAAACTACGTTCTAGAAGTGACATTAACTATTAGCTATCGAGCAAGTTCTTCAAATGTTAAATGTGCAATTAGGATACACTTAATGATATAGAAACATTAAAGCATTAAAAATACTTGAAAGCACTTTTGTGCACTAATATGAATTATGAATAAAAAATACAATCATTTCATTTCTGACTTGCACTTTTTGGAAATTAGGAAAGGACCCTAGAGGAAGGGAGTTCTTATTTTTTATGGGGGATCATCTTTTTGGTGGCACTTGATCTGAGAACATGAGAGCATGACCTTCTCGAACAAAATGTTGGATAGGATAAATATTCCTTCTCATAGACAAAAATCTGGACTCAGTGACATTATTGATATTTGGGCATCAGCAGATTCTTCAGGGAGCACTAAGACCAAAGTATGAAAACAAACATTTGAAGTACGATGTTAAGAAGGAGCCAGTCTGTCACAGAGAAATAGAGTGGCTAAAGTGTCAAACTCCTAGCAAGTTTTCCCTTAACTCTTCTTTCCTGTGCTGATCCAACAGAACCCCAGGTCCAGGTGACCAGGTCTGGCCAATTAGTCCTTCATTCTTCTGACCACAGTAATGTATGAGAGATGGGTGCATGACTAATATTGGGCCAGAGGTCTTTCTCTGGAACTTTTTTTCTTCTTCTTTTTTTATTTTTAACTTCTTTTGCTTTTCTTTCAGAGTATTACATGGATACAGACTCTTTGGTTACATAAATTGCTTTGGGACCACCTGAATCAGAGCTACAAGCATGCCCATCTTGCAGACAGCATGCACCGTACCTGTTAGGTGTGAATTTACCCATTCCCTCCTCCACCCTCCCACCTGCCCGACACCCTGTGAATGTTACTTCCCATGTGTGCACATTAGTGTTGATAGATTAGTACCAATTTAATGGTGAGCACATATGGTGTTTGTTTTTTCCATTCTCTTGGTATTTCACTTAGAAGAATGGGCTCCAGCTCCATCCAGGATAACACAATAGGTAGTTCACCATTTTTTATGGCTGAGCAGTACTCCATGGTACACATATACCACATTTTATTTTATTTTTATAGCTCACTTTCTTTTTTTAATTTTATTATTTTTATTTCAGAATATTACAGGAGTACAAACGCTTTGGCATATACCACATTTTATTAACCTACTCATGTATTGATGGGCACTTGGGTTGTTTCCACGTCTTTGCAATTGTGAATTGTGCTGCTATAAATATTCAAGTGCAGATGTCTTTTTTATAGAATGTCTGGAATTTTTTACCAGAACTCTTGAGAAAATACTGGCTTTGGAGGGTATTTGAGATTGAAAGAACTGTATGAACTAAGCATATCCAGTCACCACCTTACCACTCTATTGGAAAAAGCCTAAGAAAGGAAACATTCATACAGCAGCAGAATTGGGAAAGAGAAAGACAAGGAGAAGGAGAGAGAGGGAGAGGGAGAAAAAGGAAAAGGTTTATGGGGGGAGGGAGAGAGAGAGAGAGAGAGACCTGATGAGAGGTCTATTGCCAGGTTACTACTATACTTTTTAATTCAGTCAGGCAGTATTTTTTTTAACCTAAAATACAGTGGTTGGTTTCTGCCACTTGCAACTGAATAATTGACTACTATAAATAATTTCTGGTTAATCTGTGCTATGGACTAAATTGTGTTCCCCCAGAATTCATATGTTGAAGCTCTAACGTCCAAATGTGGCTGTATCTGGAGATAGGGCTTTTAAGAGGTAATTAAGGTTAGATGAGGTCATAAGGGTGGGATCCTAACTTGATAGGAGTGGCGGTGTTACAAGAATCTCTCTCTTTCTGCCAGCATTCACCAAGGAAAGAATACGTGAGCAGACACCCAGAAAGCAGTCTTCTGCAAGCCCGGAAAAGAGCCCTCATTAGAACCTTGTCATGCTGGCACCCTGATCTTGGATTTCCAGCCTCCAGAACTTCAGGAAAACAAATTTCTACTGTTTAAGCTACCCCACGCAGTCTTTGGTATCTTATGGCAGCCCGAACAGAAAATTTTGCCAACAACATTAGGAGGGAGAGGTAACATGAACAAAGGTATAGATTTTAAGAAAAATGTGACCTTGGTCTGGGAGACGTTTCTTAAAAACCCTAAAAAATGTGCCTGGGAGAGACCCCTGACAAGCTGACTATGAACTTCGAATTCTCCTAGAAGAGTAATATTCAGACAGAGCCCACTAGCATAGTCATTCCAGGTGTTACTGCCAGCTGGCAGGTTGGTACTTGTGTCTTTGCATTACTGAATATTTTAAGTATATCATCGCTGCCCTATAATTCTGGGAGGCCTTGGATCAGGGCTTAGGAGCAAGTGGTAAATGAGAACGTATACATTTGAGAAGGCAATGTGAAGGGCAGAGAAGGAAGTGAGTGCAGATCAACACTGACCAGTAGTAGATGCAAGGGGAAGATGGGCTCCAGAAAGCCTGGTACAGGACCTGAAATGCGAAGTGTAAACAAAGAAGCGGCATGGTTTTTCTAACTCTGAAGTTTTCTCGGTAGAAGAATACAAAGCATAAATATTTATATGCAAAGATGGAAAGAGATGAGGAATAGAAACACAATGCAACACAAAGGCAACAACAAATATTAGCAAGCTTTGAGATACCAAGTGAGTCTGAGGAGCCCCTGAAATCAGAATACCTTTACTCCAGTGATTTAATTACTCTGCTGAGGATGAAAGGGGGAGTCTAGAAGATGATAAAGCAAAACTGAATGTCAAGATTCAGATTCAGATGCTATCTGGTGGCTTTTAGATGAGAAACTTTTTAAATTTATTTTTTAATTGACAGACAAAATTGTGTATATTTATCTAGAAAATATTTTTACTTATTTTCTTAGTAATAAAGGATTATTAGTGATTATACTGGTAATTACATCTGTCTCTTTTATGGTGTTAGTGTAATTGTGACTAAAGTTATTGCCTTTTCAACATGCATACAGTTTCTTCTCAGTTTGTTTTTCACTTTCCCTTTTTTCCCCCAAAGTCCTGAGCAAAAGATCCACACAGTTGTGATTTTGAATGAATCTGTAAACATAATGATAAAAGCTAATACCTGTGACCCAGCTCTCATCCAAGCAGGTCTCTGAGGCTTATAGGGTAAGATCATCATCTAAAAAGCTTT
The DNA here is from genome assembly GCA_963575035.1 of Avahi laniger. Lineage (NCBI taxonomy): Eukaryota > Metazoa > Chordata > Mammalia > Primates > Indriidae > Avahi > Avahi laniger. The sequence goes on along the minus strand of CAUYSK010049856.1, from coordinate 17,810 downwards.
TCTTAAAGAAACCACACATTTGCTAGGACAAGGAATTTGCTAATTCCAAGAAAAAACAGTACTCTGACATAGTATGTGTGTGGCACCCCCCTCCATACACGTTAAAGCAATTTAGGAGAAAAATCAGATTTTGCACACCAGTTGAAGTTATGCATTTTCACTATTGTAGGTGTTATGATGGCATTGAAAATTACCATGTCAAAAGATTTCCAAATTTCCACATCCCAGATTTGAGAACCCCATGGTGTGTCATTGATGGCTACTTGTTTAATCTGAGCTCAGTCTATAAGCAAGAAGCCAAAATCATTATTAGCTTTCCTTACCTATTTGAGGAAAATAATAATCACAGCAACACATATTTCCCTTTAATATAGAATTTTTGCTCTAAAAGTTTTCATGGATAATGTCAAGAAATGTCTTGACACACCACCCCCTGGCAGGTAGTGATGCTCCTTCCTGAAGGCAAGATTTCTGACTGGTATATCTTTAATAATCCACATGTTGTTTTTTCAAAAAAGTGGCTAGTAAATAACATCTCAAAGACCTATTAGAACAGTTTTAGTTCATTTTATTAGAGATGGACAAAAAGTCAGAGAATATGCTTTAAAAACAAAGCTTATGCATTTTTAATTCTCTTTAAAATATGGTAAGTGCTCAGAGTTTTAAGGAATAAGGAGAAGGAATCAGTGCAGTGGAAGAAGAATGGAGTTTAGAGCCAGGAATCCTGAGTTATATTCTGGTTGTTTACTAGCTAAATGACTTTGGTAATTTACGTAACCTCTCTGAGCCTCTTAAAAAATGGAGATAATAATATTTGCCTTGCTAGGTCATTGTGAGGGTTAGGCATAATGACATTGCACATGGTAAGAACCCACTTAGCAGCTTGTGCTAACAGCAACAAGCAACATCCAGCATAGTGAATGGGAAGTAATAGGTCCTTAATGAGTGAATAGCATTTTTGTTAGTTCATTTACAGTACGCAACTGATTATGATTATTGTTATTGTACCTGTTGGAAGTGCATCATGTTCTGATCAGGATTTCCCCAATCAAAAGCTTGGAGCTGACCAGAATTAACAGCCTAAAATAAAATACAGATAATGAACACACTAAAATGATATAAGAAAACAGTGTACATTTAAAGACAGCAAACAAGAAATATACAAACAAAATTGACATTATGTCCCATTCTTTAGGCATAACAGTTAAATTTCAATAAAGATTAATAAACCAAAAAATAAACGATGATAAAAATTGGCACTAATTCACAGAACTGACACAATTTTCAATGAAATTCCTCAGACAGCAATGCCTTTAAGTGTTACAAAGCTATGTAGAAACATTTTTAAAAGATGCTGAATTGAATAATTCTTGAATATCTTGGCTTTGAGATTTTTATAATTTCTATTATAAAAATAGAAATATATATATTTCTATATTATAAAAATAGAAATATATATTTCTATTTTTATAATAGCTATATATTTCCTACATTAAAAAATTACTGATACTATTATTAAAAACTTTATACCTTATTTTCATGATATGGTCTAAGCTGTTATGACTATATTCCCTATCCTTAAATATTTTTGTCACTATTGGAAGGAGTGTTCACCCCCTGAAGTCCCCCAGTGCCTCCCATCTGTGGGACCCCACCATGCGCTGTGTTGTGAGTAACGTACCCATGGGCTGAGTGTCTGAGATACTGTGTGTGCCTGTTTTTGCATTTTGGTGTTTAAATGTAAAATATCGGAATAAGGACATTCACATACTTAGGATTTTCTTTTTCTGTTATTTCTGTTATTTGCCACCTATGTTGGATTGAGGAGGCAACTTTTACATTTACCTTGAGCACCTCAGCATATTATTCTCAGACTACTCTGTCTTTTTTAGCTTGAATTTCAGATATTTTTTTCCACTCATTGATTTAATTTTGATTTTTAGTTTAAAATATCCCCATCATGATATACATGTATAGAGGCAGCAGTCTGCTGCTGTTGAAATTCTGCAAGATTTTAGCAATGGGAGGCAACAGAATGTACTAGCTAGGAACTTGGGCTCTAGCATCAAACGAACCTCATTTGTATCCAGGCTTAACAGATTACTGAATCTGTGAGGCAAGGTGAAATATTTGTGAAATGAGAATGATAACTTTTTTTGTAGGATTGTGAAGATTATGGTAATGCCTAGAAAGCATATAGCACCTAGTAATGCTCACAAATAGCTCTTTTTCCTAATATTACTACCATCATCATCATCACCCTTGCCTTAGCCATCTACATAATTTATGACCGAGTATTTTACCCCTACCCCTACTTATTTCTATCCTGAAAAGGATTTTCCATTGAAGTCACTGTGAGATGTATAAAGAATTGGCTATGACATTTGTACAGTAGGGATATCAATGTCTTTATGGAAAGATTGTTATGAGAATTCAATGAGACCGAATAAAATCAAATATATGAACAGCAAGAAGAGCACATAGTACTTACTCAATAATTGTGAAATTAAATTTTTTTACCTGGGAGGCCAGGCCCATTAGAGGGGCTATCTGTCTCCTCACCAATAAGAGGCTTTACATTCTAAACATCTTTCTTCCCACAGGAACCTGAAGGCTTATCTCCTGAGGGTCAAACTCTTTAAAGCATTTCAGAAATCCTCAACCAGTATTTCAGGCTATCTAGAGTAGTGATTCTCAGTTTTAAAGCAGGGACTACATTTATTAGGGTGTAGGTTAAAATGCAAATTTCTAGGGATTCTCAGATATATTAAATTTTGGGGAAGATTCCACCCCCACCACTATACACAGAATTATGTATATTTTGTTCACTTTTCAAAAGAGATTGACACTAAAGCCATTGGCCAAGAATACAGGCAAAGATTACACAATAAAAGAATGAAAACGCATGCGTGCGCGCGCGCACACACACACACACACACACACACACTCTCTCTCTCTCTCTCTCTCTCTCTCTCTCATACCTACTTGGCTTGGAAAAGCCATACCAATGGAATTTGACTTATCTTTGAGCTTGCTGAATACTGAGCAATATAGTAAAACAAATAAAACTTTAACTGAGGGTAAAAACACAAACCATTAATTTATTTTAATCCCTTCCTGGCATTTAATTATCTCTGAATAAAACATTATTTCTACATTCTGAAATGTCCACTGGAGGATGAACAGATCTTTCTGGAATAGGCCGTATCATTTTTTTAGAGCTGATGATTCCCCAAAAGAGAAATACAAGTTTCCCTTGAAAAAGTAATTTAGAATAATCTAAGGATCAGAACTCAGATAGAATATTCAGGAACCAGGCTCAAGCCCAGACACAAAGGACAAGGAGAATAAAAAAGAGTGAAGTAAGTCAAAATGAAGAATTGATGCTAATCCCAAAAACATCTGTGTGACAGTGGCAGGTGCCTGCAGAACCTTGCAGCGAGCTCTCTGGGAGCTCTTCCTGAGGACCTCGCAAGGGTACTTGCGCATGGAGCAGGAACAAGAAGCACATACCTGAGCCCAATGCAGCATGTTCTGCACAGATGTTCCCGCAGAGTTCTGTGACAAATAAACATCCAAGCGACTCTGCAAAGAGATTATTTCTGATCCAGAGGCTAATGATATTAATATAAACATACCACAAGTAGACATTTGAGAGAAATTTTAAAAATTTCTTCTTTTTCTTTTATTCTCTTCTTTAAGCAAAAAGCATCTACCATACCCTCTGAAAACATATTAATCAAAGAAGCTTGTCTTTAAGAAATTTTTTCTCCCCCAGCTCGGTTCTTCTGTCCTGAGCAGTGTCTTCATAAAGCTCACAGAAGGCATCTGGTCAAAGACAGGAGGAAATGCACCTTTTCCTTCCAGACTCACCTCTCACATAGGTCCCAGAATATATGAGGTCTAGGAATAAAAGCCAAGTGACCTACCACTTCAGCCTGTGTTAATCCCAAAGGACATTCAGAGAGCTGTTGGTCATAAGACCCTGAAAACAGATCTGGATGTTTCCTAATTTAAGATATGTGGGAAATATTCTATAGGGCTCTTTTTGAAAGTTTCTGGGGCAGAAGCTATCCAGTCAGTATATTCATATTTCTTCTGGATGAAAAACCAAAACCCAACCAACCAAATAAAAAACAAAACAAAAGAACCCTCCACCTTATTTCTTTCATATTTTCAGTTGCATTTTTTTTATAAAAAGAGCAATTTTTTTTTTACCAAAGTGAGCATCAGAAACATCTTAGAGCTTTAAAAAAATATATACCTACTTATGAGTTACACAACCCTACTTAACAAAAATCAAAATCTCTAGGGCTGAGTTCTGGACATGTGCATTTTTTCAAATTCTGTAAACACTATTTATGAATCCCTGGTCATGCTTCATTAAAACAAATGTCCTTGAAGACGCCATACAATTTTATAATCCAGTCCTTAACAGTGAGACAAAAGGTGATACATATAGACAACGAGGGACCCAGTGGATAGTCAAGGGTATTATTTTGCGAGTCTTTCTGCAGCAAACCCTTAGATCATGTCGAGAGGGTGCTTTGAAAATATCTTCTTTTACGTTTGCTTGATGGTCCTTTTACTTAGCTCTTCCTACGTGATTGATATGCTTTCATCTATGTGATATACTTCCATCTAAGTGTCAGGCAAAGTATAGTTTCCCTAGTAAAAGGAGAAAGTGAGAGAAGAATATGGAAAGGCAGTGGCCAAAGCATACTTTGCATTAAAAGCCTTTTATAAATCTTGCTTGATACCAAGGAGAGTTGCAGTCAGTGTTTTCCACTGAGAGAGTGTAGGCTCTGAACAGAAGTCTGTGAGAGAGATGGAGACCACCTTCGGCTCTGTCCCATCTCTGGTTTCAAAAATATCTCCTGTCTAGCTGAGTGGTAAACAGCAGCTTCCTCTCTTTTCCTTCCACACTTCAGGTCAGCTAATGATAATTCGGAAAGGAAAGGATCTCAGTTAAGCTGGAAATGACTTGGCAAGAATCCCAACACTGATCCCTCCCCATACCCCTCAAACAGGAAATCTGTAGCCGTGATTGAAGAGCCATCCCTCCCTTTATTCCTTTGGATTAAGAAAGCGGTTCACAAAATGCTTTCCAAATCACCTGTGAAAATGGAAAATTGGTAACAAATACAAAGGTCTGGACCCACTCCCTGAGATTCTCCTTCGGCAGGTCTGAGATAGGGCTCGGGCACAGCAAGATAAATTTCAAAACCAAAGCTTTTATCTAGGTAAAGGGCATTTCAATGGTGGCATTTACTCAACAGCAAGAGTTGATGAGAATCGTTGGTAGAAAAGCCCTCTCACTCCTCCTTTGAAAGCAGGTAGACCCTCAGCCCTGGTTGGAAGCCACGAACATACTAATTATATTCCAAAAGACAAAAAATAAACCTTGAAATGCGGTTTCCATGCAATCTGGAATGAACTCTCATTACCTCTGTGCAACAAAACAATTGTTTTCCCAGACCCAGCTACTTATACGTACCATGTTTAAGTTTTTCGGATCAAATCCACTCAGAGTAAATAGGAAGTTGCTGCAAATACGATGGAATAACTTCTGGTTGCACACTTTGGTGGCAATGTATTGCTTAAACAATGTATGTGAGTAGAACATTTTGTCACCAAACAATATCTGCAAAATCAGTTTTAAATATCATCAAATCTCATGGATGTGGCTATCAAGAGTGGAGAAAGAGTGGTAGTTTTAGACAAGTATTAGACAAGAAGTCATATCTGCTCAGTATTGGTCCTTAGTAAAACCATGGACTTGTTAAATTTTGGCTTTGTAATCCTCCCAACTCACCTCTTGATAGCTGTTCCCAAAAAGCTTTAATTCAGATGTTTTTGGAGTGCCCCCGAGAAACCAGCCCCCATAGGAAATTATTAAATAGTAAGGCTTTGGAAAATATTTATTTTCTATTATCCTGAATTTTCACACCTATTAAGTGAGAAAACCAATATCCAATAGGTAGGACTGTTGTGAAAATAATAGGTCATGTTTTAAAACACCTAGGTGCAGTTCCTGGCACCTAGTAAACTTTCAAAAAATGACTATTACTTAATTAAAATACTTACATAAATATTTTAATTAAATGATTAATTTAACTGTTATTGATATTAGTTCCTATTATAATTAGTGACTAATACAGACTTAATGAGCCCTTCCTTCCAGAATCTTTTAATGAATTCTTTCCAGAGGCAAAACCTCAACCCAAAGAAATTCATCTTTACAAGTGGAATATCAGGGAAATGTTGCAAGTAAGTTGAAGTTACTTTTTGAACTTTAGAAACTTTTTATTATAACATAAATCAATATCGAATCCCTGTGTGTACAAGTCCAATCTTGCCTTTTCTTCCCAATAATTAGTTTTATAATCTTAGGATAATAAACTAGATATGAAAGTGAAAAGACTATTTTTTTTAATTTTAAAACTTTTTAAAACATCCATTTACAATAAAAACTGGCATACCTTTCTACACCTTTCTTCTGGAATCCTTTATTAACTGGCAATTATAACTAAAGAACAGTAATAACTAGCATTTATTTTTATTGTACTGTTTCACTATAAGATCTATACAATGTTTGGTGAACTAGATCAAGTAAATCCCTACTGGACATAACTTGTTGAATTCTAAGTTTGAAATACGGTTATCTTGTATGGTCAAAGGTAATCTTTACTTAATGGAACACTTGATATCCCTTGGAATATTAATGGAATATATGAAATACCAGGACTTCATACTCCCCTTTCATGCCAAAGAGAGGGAAGGAGGCAAAGAGAGAGGAGGAGAGGGGGAGATGCAGGAGGAAGAAGAGGAGAAAGAATAAGAAGAAAGGAAAGGCAGGGGAAGGAGGGAAGAGAAGAGGAGAAGAGAGAAGAGAAGGGAAGGGAAGGGAAGGAAAAGGTAGGGAAGAGAAGAGAGAAGAGTTACAATGTGTTAAACTAGTTCAAACCATACTTCTCAATTCTTTAGGCCTGGACAGTAATAATAAGCCATTGCACACATTATCTAATTCAGTCTGGCCTCGTCTTCATTTTGTCACAATCACTGGGACACTCGGATAATATACTAGGTAATAAATTTAACTCACTAAATTGAAATTCTTCATGACTGTCCCTATAATTATTTAATAATAGTAGCAGCATGCATTCACAGAGTAAACTTATCTTTTAAAAGAATGCTGACATTTAGCCCATGTTTGCAAGTGTAACAATTTAAATAGATTGCTACATGAATAAATAATTGAAAAGAAAGGCAGGATCTGATTTTAATCAGTAAAAATTTTTATTTTTCATTTACTAATACTTTAGTCATCCACGCTCGGCAAAAAAAAAAAAAATCCATATGAAAGGAAATAGCCAGTTCATAGAAGTAATGCACCATGCAAATGTGATGTGAGGAAAGAGGTGACATCTGCTATGATGGGCCCCGTTCTCTTCTGATACCTGTAGTCAGCTTTCTCAAATACAGAGTAGTTAGCATGGCATTCTCTGACTTCACTTCACCTCCATATCCATGCATGAGCAACTCAGCAAAATGACCCTGCATTTACTGAAGGATAAATCATTTCTCCTTCATCCTAATTTAAAAGAGAGGATAGTAATGCACACCAGCCAGTCATATAGCACCCTCTTCCAGGATAGCAAACATGTTAATTATAGATGTAATTCCAAGTTGGTTCTGGAGGGGGCACATTTGTCACATAACATCAGGGAGATAGGTTCTTATGGTAGTTCATTTGATATCTTTATGAGAGTTATTAATAAAAAAAAAGGCACCCCTCTTTCTGGAGACATGGCCCCATGCCAGGGCTTATGGCTTGCTGGGCACATGGCTTGCCAGACACAACATGGGCTGGATTTCAGCCCTCAACAGCCCACTCAGCTGAGCACTCTTGTGCACTGACTTCTTCAGGTTGGCGTTGACAAAACAGGGAAACCATCACATATAAAAAAAACCACTGACCATGGGTTGCCCAGTCAAATCTGTGTTCAATTTCTGGCTCTTCCCCCCATTAGCTGGGTGATTTGGAACAGGGTGATTACCCTCTCTGAGCCTCAGGTTTTTCTTTTAGGAAGAGACAGTACTGCAGAGATGTGTAAAGAACAAAGGATCAAGGCAAACTATAGATCAGAAAGAAAGTAGAGAGACAAGAACAGAAAGACATAAATTTCCAGGGGCACAATGGGAGGTTGGGAGTGGGGAATGGATGAATGAATCTCTCAACTTGACAAATTCTACTCATTTTATAAATGTGGAAACTGAGGCTTAGAATGGTTAAATAACTTGCCCAAGGTCACAAAGGGCAGGAAGGTGAATCCAATTCTGTCTGACTCATCTTTTCACTTTATGTTCAATTCAGCTGACATAATTGAGTTGAATTTAATAGAAATGAAGGAGCAACTGAAAGAACTGATGGTGTCAATGAAAAGAAAGATGCTAATTAGAGAGAAAACGGATTGTCTCAGTCCAGGAGCTTTCCTATGTAAAAGGAGGCCATTCTCGAGCATGCCTGAGACTATCTGGTTGATAGCAGAGGAGAGGAGAAACAAAGCCCTCCCCTCTGAAAGCTTAAACCATACCTAAAATGTTGTCTATCATTTCATTGTCGATTCTCACAGATTTTATATTCTTTTTGCACAGCTCTTGTTCGGATCTCCAGCATCTATCTGCTGACATGTAACGATAATCCCATAACCATTCTCCTGGGCTTTCGCCCTTCTTCATGTCCTTTACTCCCATCCACTTACATTTAGTTTCCCAGGGAAACTTTCTAAAAAGGAGCATTGTGCATGTCACTCCTCTGTGCAAATACTTCTCGTGGTCACCCATTACCTGTGGAATAAATTCTAAACTCATTAGCTTGGCACTCAAGCCCTTTCAGACTCTACCCCTACACTTCCAATACTATTTCTCATATTCTCCTTCACAGATTTCAAATCCTAGTAAAGTCAATTACATGTGGTTTCTATGGCCTGAGCTTCACCACGCCAACGTTGCTCAGGTTTCTCTCGTTTCTGAAAGCCTTTCTTCACCACTCTGTATGCGGAAATCCTATCCTTAAGCCCAAACTCAAATGCCGTCTTAGCCAAAAAGTCTTCTGTGATTTTCATTTTTCTGTGAGTTTGCCTAGCAATTTCTTTACTCTATCGTTATAATACCAGAATCTCTATTAGGAATCAGTGGGTCACACCTGGTAGTTATAGTTTATGAAAGACAATCTTTCTAAAATTTCAAATTTGATCAAATCATGTTTCCATTTAATATTCTTCATTGGTTTCCTATCAATAACAGAACAAAGTCTAAACTTCTTAACATGAAATAACTGCCTTTCACTGTCCCCTACTCTTTCCTTATTGAATCTCCTCCTGCTCTTACACATACCTGATTTTCAGTCATACCAATCGGCTGACAAGTCTCCTTACAGACAGCTGCGTACTGATGCCAGCGTTTTGAAATAGTAGCTCTTAGATATCTTTTGGCCGAATTGACTTAAATTGTAACACATCCCACACGTTGAAGTATGTAGAAGTTTGAAGCAGAGCTGTGCAAATTGAGGGGAATGGAAAGATCCCAGCACCCCGAAATATCTCTTAACTGTGTGTAAATGTGTAAATAATTTAGCAAAATGTCCAGTGTTGTTTACCCAATATTGTGGGACCAGGCCAGACTGAAATCTCAATGGTATAAGAGGACCAAGTACTAACACAGCAAGGTGAGCATTTTCTGTCTTATTCAGGTGGTTTTTCTCTGCTACCTGTGTTTCTGAGTTACAGAGATATGCACTTGAATTACTATAGGCTAATTTTCTTAGCTCTCAACAAACAGAATCTTCTGCATATCTTCTGGCTTCTGTAAGAATTGTTTATTTTCATCTGCTCTCATTGAAATCACTGAACAGTACAATGACCACCATGGGAGGTGATTAACAGGGGAGAAGCCCATGTTAAATAAAGTGCAACCAGAAAACACATTAACCCATGAGACCAATTCACTTGGACTAGATAAATAATCAGACTAGTTAGCTATCAGCTAGAGGACATTATGGGGCCTAGAATATGTCCTAGGTTTGGGGGAACTGGCATAATGACAGCATGTGAAATGATGGGAAATGAAACAAGTTTGGGCACTTAGTGATGAGAGAGGGTGTGTTCTATGAAAATAATGACGGCAAAAACAATTGCTCATGTTTATTAAAGGCTATAATGTGCAAGGCCTGGTTTTGAAGGATTTGCTAAATTAACTCACTTAATCCTCATAGCAGCCCTATAAACAGAGACTATTGTTATTCCCACATTACAGATGAAGAGTGTTTAAGATTTTGACCAAATTTATCCAGTTAGCAAATCACAGACATAGGATTCAAACCTATGCCGTCTGGCTTCATGCAATGAACCCAACTACTATGCTATGCGGACCCCCTGAAAAATTAGGGTTCACCCAAGAGGAAGTTAACCTACTAAATCCAGCATATCAATCAAATCGCTCTTGCCTGAGCTGTGCTTGAGGGATGACATAGAAGAGAAGCTTCTACACATAGAAGAAGACAATAGGGTAGGTTGGCATCAGAGTGATCTCCCTGAATCCTGCTAGTAAGATTGTACAATATCAATAGACCTACATGGATACCTTGAACACTTACTATATTTTCAAAAGTTCATGAAATATCCTTTTCCTTCTCCTGAAATCCATGCAAATACAGCTACTTTTAGTTATTTCAGATATAAACTTGGGAAGTCACATACCTTGACTAGTGGCCTGGAAAGAGTTGCTAATTTTTTCATAGGACTTTCGGTGTATTTTACTGTGACAACTGGAGCCAGTGCAAAAAATATCTTAATTCTTTTAGCCAGCTCTGGATTTGTAGAGAATGCTATGAAAGCTGAAAGGTAAGAAGATACTTGTTCATAGTTTTAAAACATTTATTCATTTTAAGTGATAGTAAAAGTAGCCATATTAAAAATAAAACAAAGAAAATCCCACAAAAAACAACTAAGAGTTATTACCCTTTGTACAGAAGAATTTCTAAATTTCTCAAAGGTGAAATGGGCTAATTCAGAATAAATTGAGTTTTTTGTCCCTGAGGAGTGCAAGTCTACTTATAGAGAGTATTGAAGAAGAGGGTTCAAACATCAAGTGTGGAGCATGTCTAGGAAAACTCCAAGGGTTATATTTTAGCTTGATCATACTCTTCGATATCAGACAAAACTGGGCTGTAATTTTGTCTTCCCATTTGCTATCTGTGTGAAAACATGGGCAAGTTATCACCCCTGTGTGAGTCTCAGTCTTCTCAATCTGTAAATGTGGATAATAAAATCTTTATAGGATGATTCTTATAAAGATTAAGTTCATATAAATTTACCTATATAACCTTCATTAACTATATACAATGTAAGAGTTACTTGGCCCTGTCTCCATTAGAAAGGATTCCTCAATCCATTTGTAGTGTGGATGAAAATGGTTTCCGATGTTTGCAGTTTCCAATGAGCGAACGGATGTAAGATACATGGTACAGTGCAGCTATACAAAGATCTACTTTCCACCAGAAACCTGAGTAGGATTAAGTTATAGAAAAGAGACTAGTGGAAATTCTGTTGGTATTGTTGAGGCCTTTAGGCAAAGGAAGAACAGTGAGGGGACCATGGGCCTCATGGCACTGCCAACACGGTCCTCCCTACAACTTGCCTACCCCAGCGCCTCCCAGGCAACTTAACGTCACACTGCTTGCTGCATATGATCATTGAGTTTTGTAATTCTCTGCTTTTTTTTTGGTGTCTCTCGGTAGACTGAGATCTTCAAGGGAAGTTTGGACACCACATGTGTCTCTGCTTCCCCAGCATCTAACTCAGTGTCTGACAAATGTTTTTTGGGTACACAAGTGAATAAATGCATAATTTTCTCTCTTTCAGGCTTATTTATCAGCCTCCAAATTCAGTAACAGGGAAGATTCCCTGTTGTCATCTTGTTTTATTTACTCTTCAGAAACCAGTAAGAGGAAATGATTTTCCAAATCAATTCTCCAAACTAGAGACTATACAGACAGAAGATACACTGACCCCTTCCATGGATATGGAAGAAGAACCCTAGACATTCTCTGATCACATCTTCCCCAAACACACCTATGGTGGTGCCTTGGGAGTGGCCCACATAGTAGAGTTGCTCCTGTCCAGTTTTCTGTAGGATGAAATTGATTGTAGCTGGAAGGTCATATTTAGCCATCTCATCCAAACTGCCAAAGAGAAGGAACGACAAAATTGGAAAGGATGCGTCATTGTTAGGTCGGGAATATTTAAACACGTACGCTGCAGACATAAATATTTGTTTTTGTTAAATATAAGACTAGAGTCAATATATGGTATTATACATCTGTGAAGCTTTTGAAGTTGTAAGAGTCAACATTTTTAAGAAACTGGGAACAGCAAAATCTGATTTGTTAAGAACTGCTGATTCATTTACTATAAGGCTTGTCATATTTCACTTAATTCCACAGCAGATTTACCAAACTTCTCTGAAAAGGGCAATTACTTAGAATGCTTATCTTAAAAACAAAACAAAACAAAAAAAACTAAAAGAAAAACAACCAGAATAATAAAGCAAACAGATTTGCCAACCTCAGCCCAGACTAACTGAATCAGAATTTCCGGGGAAGAGGCCTGATAATCTTCACATTTATCAATGGCCTCAGGTGCTTCTGATACTGTGTTTGGTTTAGGAAATCCTCATCGAAGGGAATCACCTTGTCATTTGCGATGGTGCAGTGACACAGTTGCACTGGGATATGCGAATAGGAAATGGTGAATGGCTTTCAGAAAGAAGACTGGCAATGAGGCCAAGGAACAAAAGGCTTTCATGACCTCCAAGGCATGGTTCTTATCTCCTCGGCAAGTGCATGGGCTTGTCTCTGTGACCAGGCAGGCCTGGCTCCTGAAGCAGATGGCTCTCCCAGGGGCTGCTGCTGGCAACATTGCGTTTAGTCATTCTATGATCAGGCTTTCTCCTTTCTTCCCCCAGGACACACACACACACACACACACACACACACACAAGCAGCACCACCCCCACCCCGGAAGGAAGCGTGGATTTTCAAACAAACCAGCAGTGCAATAATAAGGGCATTTCATCAGAGCCTGTGAAGAAAGCCTGGGTAGAGCAAGAAAGATTTGCTTCCTTCTTGCGGATTCCACTGAGTGCATTTGGACAGAGAGGGAAAATTCAACAGATATCCATGCATATAAATGAGCAAAGTACACACTTTATTCATTAGTAGCTTTCTCCTTACCTGAAGGCCCAGTATTCTGGTGATGCAGGTGACAATGTCAAGTGTTTCCTGGACCAAGTGTTTCCTCGGCTGTTCCCCAACCACACATCATAACCAGTATCTGCCAGAAGGAAAGCCAAGCTGTTGTTGGGCAGGTTGGAAATCCAGTTACTGGCAGATGCAATTAAGCCATGCTGCAAATACACAACAGGCTTTGAAGCTGCAAAACACAGGCAATAAGAATTTCATGTTTGAACTTCTTCAGTGTCTATAAAAAAATCTGTTTCCCGAATTCCTGCAGTATAGAAGAGAGGTTAGGAGATGAAATTTGGTGCCAGGCAAACCTGGGATTTAGTCCTTTCCAAGATACTTACTTGGGCAAGTTATTTATTTTTTCTATGTCTTCTTTCTCATTTGTAAAGGGTTATATATAATGTATTGTGTTACGTAGGTGCTGGAGTCAGATTGCCTTCATTCAAAATCCGTTCTGATATGTATTAACCTCTTTCCTTTGTGCCTCAGTTAACCTATCTGTATAGTGGAAAATAATAAACGCTATCTCATAGGGTAGTTATAAGAATTAAACCAGAATTAAAATATGTAAAAGACTTTCAAACACAATGAATATTAACTCTATTACTATTATTCATATTAATAGCATTGTAATTTTCAAGAAGTGTCTAATTACAAAACTTGAAGGTTTTCTGAAAATAAAAATGCCCTTTGTTAAATGTTTATTGAATGCCAGATTCAATACGCTAAATCTATGCTAGATTTTATAGGCACTGCTTCATTTCATTAGAATTGTTAGAAAGCGAAAACCAAGGTTGTAAGTAGAATTTTACACAATGTAAAATTGTTAATTTAATATAAAAATCCTAATCGGAGTGTGGAATTAGAACATTTTAACTAAGAAAGAAGGAAATGTGAAAGTGGTGTTGAAAATGAGAGGAAAGAGAAGTGGCTAGGCTTTTCTTCTTTTCTTTTTTGTTAATGGTTTGTGATGCTGTGTTGGTACCTCAGACCCTACCTCAGGTCACTTTTGAGCTAGACTGGCTTCCTGAGAGCGGGTGGGCTAGACTGGACTCTCAGACAGCATTCAGCCATCTGCAAGCACGGAACTAAGAGTCTATGTCCATTTATCCACCTTTTGGAGAAAAGGGAAAGAAGAGGTGTTACTAACTCTGCCGAAGTTAAGCACCACCAAACAGCAGTCATGGCCCATAGCCTCTCTCTGATCAGAGCCCCGAGAATGTTCCATCTCTTGCATTTTAACAGCTGTATGGCAGAAATGATAAGAGAAAAGTTTGGCGAGACTTAAAAGCTCTTTTGAGTATTAACAAAGGTAACAGAGGTATATTGGGAAATCATTGGCTCTATAGCTGGCAACACCATTACATCTCCCTCTCTTTTGAAAAATGTAGGTTTTTCTTTAAATAGTTAATCCTCTGATAGCAAGATGTTTTGTTAGCCAACATGTAAAAGAATAAAAGGAGCTAAGAAGTGAGAGAAGAAAGTAAATGGTTTCTGCCAAATGAATCGCTCTTTTATTATACAGATAACAAGCTGCATTGCAGGGAGCTAGAACTGGCTCTTTAATGAAGTTTAAGCACAGAACTAATAGGAATACACGCACACACGGTGTTCCAAAGGTCACCATACATAGGGAAAATGAGAAATTGTAGCTAAATCTACCTTTATTTACAAAATATCCATTCCAAAATTTTACACAATTTTTCCTTTGTATGGAAACTTTTGGGACCCCTTGTATATATTTTTTGGCAGAGCTAGCTGAGGCTGTATTTTGGAAAAACAATTGAATTGGTTTAGTTGGGGACATGGGCAAGAGGGGGTACCCCAGGCAGTAAACTCCCCTCGAGGGTGGGTTGAGGGCCGGGGCTGAGCATCAGTGGGTTTCCTGTTCCCCAGGCTCCCCCGCACAGCTGCCTCCCGCCAGGCTCCGGGGCAGCCACTGGAGGGGGTAGTCTGGGAGGACGTGCAGTGGCCGTTCACTTGGGCGGGACCTTAGAGGAGTCAGACACCAGCTTCCCATCACGGGTCTTGATCTTCACAACCACCGCCTTGGAGGAGCTGGTGCGGCTGGAAGAGTGGAGCCCCCGCCAGAACCAAACGGATACTCATGTTGGGCATCCCGGACTCCGGCTGGCTCTCCTCGCCCTCCGCAGCTTCCTGTAGGTGGCGATCTCGACATCCACGGCCAGTCTGACGTTCGTCAGCTCCTGGTACGTCATGCTCCGCCCCCTTGAGGTGGCCTCCGGCCCGCCAGCTCGGTGTTGGTGGCCTTAGGGGCCAACTTCCCACGCTGCTTGGCATCCCTTTGGCCTTCGAGGCCCTCCATCCTCGTCTGGAGCCAGCTGACGATGGGTTCATCTTGGAGATCTCCGTCTTCGTGCATCGCAGGTCGTCGTGGTGCTTCCCAGGCACAGTCTGCAGCTCCTCATGTTGGCTCGGTATGTGCTCTCAGCCTCCGCCCACCTTCGATCTCCCGGTACTGGGCGCGGCCCTCAGCAATGATGCCCTCCATGTCCAGGGAGCGGCTGTTGTCTACAAACAGGACCACAGATGTGTCCGAGATCTGGGACTGCAGCTCATGGATCTCCTCTTCATGAAGCTGCTTGAGGAAGCTGATATCATCAGTCAGCCCTTCTTGAGGAGACTCCAGCTCTGTCTTGTTCATGTAGGCTTCATCCACATCCTTCTCGACAAGGACACATCCATTCTGCATCTCTGAATGCTCATTGATCTTTGTCTTTGTTCTTATTCCGGAAGTCTTCCGCCAGCTCCTGCACGTTGCCAAGCTCCACTGCCAACTTCAGCTTCTCCTGGCCCGTGTGTCCAGCTGCTGCTGAAGGTTGTTGATGCAGCTCTTGAACACATTTCCCACGTTGCTCCATGCTGTCTTCTGCTGCTGCAGAAGGCTTCGCTTGGTCTCTGCATCGTGTTCTGCTGCTCAAGGAACTGCACCTTGTCGATGAAGGAGGCAAACCTGTTGTTGAGGGTCTTAATCTGCTCCTTTTCCTGGGTGGCACAGCCTGGATGTTGGGGTCCACCTCCAGTTTAAGGGGGCTTAGCAGGTTCTGGTTCACCATGACTGCGGCGATGCTCCCCATACCACCAGCTCTGGCATAGCCTCCACCCAGACCCATGCCGGTGCCCAGCCCACCCCAGAAGCTGCTGCTGCTGCCCATCTGGGAGAAGCTCGAGGAGCTGATGTGGGCACCAAGTACCCCTGTATATGAACAACTACCGAAGGCCCGGGGGTCAGAGGTGGACACCTTGTATGACTAGGGGTTACCCTGATGGACATATTGATGCTGAAGTGGAGGCAGACCAGCCAAACTGGATAGAGATTTGAGAAGGAGCTGAGAAGCTGCCTCTAGGTGGGCACTACTAGAGTCATATTTACTTAAAAAAAAATAAAATCACACTGACTTGAGTGGAGAAGTGACTACAGTAGATTAATATTCATTTGAAGGTACTATAGTAGTTGAAGAAATTAGGTCCAAACCTGAATTTGAGGGATGTTGAAGCTGAGAGATGTTTTCAGATTAAAGAGAAATTTAGAAGGCAAAATTGATAGATGTTGGTGATTGGCGCATGTAGGAGATGAGGGAAAAGATGTGCCCAGAATGACTCCTAGGTTTCTGGTATTCAAAACTAGACAGTGGTATCGCTAGAGTAAGAACATGTTATATGTTTTGTGTTTGTTTGGAAGGAGGACAAAATCACAAAGCAAAGGGGAGACCAAATACACAGTGTATATCAAAATGATTTAAAACTTCAAAGAATTATACAAATTAAACAGAGGAGGGTGGACAAGCTGGTCGAATAGAAACCTCCAGCGATTGTCCCTCTGCATGGACACCAAATTCAACAGCTATCCACACAAGCAAACACCTTCAGAAGAACCAAAAAATCAGCTGAGTGCTCATGCTACCTGGTTTTAACAGTATATCAAAGAAAGAGGCACTGAAGAGAGCAGAAAAGACAGTCTTGCATTGCCTGTGCCACCCTTCCTCCATCTCCTGGCAGTGCTGGGCCAGGATCCGGAGTGGAGAGAGAATCTGTGTGCCTGGGGGAGGGAGAGTGAAGTAATTGTGGGGCTTTGCATTGAAACTCAGGGTTGCTCTGACACAGGGGAACACAGCACAGGGTGGAATTCTGCCGGTGCTCACAAAGGGAGCATTTTGACCAGCCTGGCCAGAGGAAAATCCTCCACCCAGAAACCCAAGTTCTGGCTAGCTCTACTACCAGTGGACAAAAAGCAGCCTGGGGCCTGAATTTTAATTCATAAGGCAGTCAAACCATAAAGGCCGCAGTCCCTGTGCAATTCCCGTGCTGTGCTGGCTCAGAGCCAGTGAACTTGGAGTGCACATGACCCAGTGAGACACTAGCAGTGATGGCCAAGCCAGTGCCTGTTCTTACCCTCTCCCTGCAACTAGAGGCAGTGCAGCTCAAGGAGTCTTCTTCTACTGGGGAAAGTAAAGGGGAAAGTTCAGAGGACTTTGTTTGGTAA
>CAUYSK010049853.1:0-66408 GCA_963575035.1 Avahi laniger | reverse complement strand
AAGAAATTAATTGAACAGTTAAAAATATATAGAAAAAATTAGCTGGGCATGGTGGCGCATGCCTGTAGTCCCAGCTACTCAGGAGGCTGAGGCAGGAGGATCACTTGAGCCCAGGAGTTTGAGGTTGCTGTGAGCTAGGCTGATGCCACGACACTCACTCTAGCCAGGACAACAAAGTGAGACTCTGTCTCAAAAAAAAAAAAAAGAATCCTAACAGACATCTCCCCGTGTATGTAGCACAGGCCTGGTGTGCCCATCATTGTAATTAAATTTACCTTAGGCTTCTCAGAGGTTCTGCACGGAATGAGTTTTGAGATCACCAGATTTGACTTCTGCCACTTTGTATAGCCAACATCTCTGCCTATTCCACAAGCACAGAGAGTCACCACTGTCTAAAGTGCTGTGCGGCTTGGGATGGGATGCAAGAGTCGTGCTGTTACGGATCACAGCCCAAAACAGATGGTGGAGTAACTGGTACCCGGGTTTGTGTTTTATCGGCATCCTTTTGATAAGATCATGGGTAGGGTAGAAAGAATGCAGACTTCTGAGTCAGACAGACGGGCTTTTGAACACCAGCTAAGCCACATTCCAGATGTGTGACCTCTGGAAGATTACCTAACCTTTCATTGTGTCAGTGTTCTCCTCTGTAAAATGAAGATGCTGATGCCGTTCTTGCAGGATGCTTTGAGGATTAGTAACGGTGTGTGTAAGCCATGTGGCACATGCCTGCCTCACCTTGTCGGCATCGTCATCATCACTATGCCACAACCTACGGTCAGATTTAAAGATACGCTGTTTAGATTCTCTGCTCTGCTTTACTCCGTCATTAGCAAGCACAATTGAAAACAAACTATGAGTAATCTGTTTACATGTATACATATAAACGTATTTCACCAACTGTGTTAAGAATGTATATATGGAAGGGGGAAATGAATCTGTCCTATTGCATGAATGAACCTAACTCGGTGTGCATCCCTGAATTGCCCACAACATAAATAGGTTTTGTATTCTGAATACAAACCAGCCAACTAAAAATGTTGTGAAGTTATCCCTAACCGTAGATGGAGGATACAGGACAGGAATGTGGACCAAAGTTGTAGGCTCTCAAATTCAAGGAGAAACTTTAGAACTGCTCCAGTGTAGATGACGGAATTGACCCAAGGGCCCAGCAGGGACGATGCTGTTTGTAGGCCTGCAGGGCTGTATCGTAGTAAGAATGATTGAAATTATGGCCTTATTTTAGCTTTTTTTTGTGGGGATATTTTCAACTTTGAAGATGGTGATCTAGAATAATTTATGGAAAGTTTCCAAACAAAATCATTTGCCACTGAGCATTCTTGACACACTACATGGGCGTGTACTCCACGAAGTGTACAGCGAAGTGAACTTGCTTGCAAGGGTTGGATTATAAAGTTACCACATAGGTTCAGAGTTGAATATAGTCAAAATTTAAGGGTATCTTAAATTTAAGATCTGAGATGGCTTACTTGTTCCCACTTCAGATACACCTAGTTTTTTTCTCTAGAATTAAAATAAATCATTGGGGTTTTTTTCCCCCCAGCTTAGATAGAAGAGATTAAATTTTTAAAAAAGAAAAGAAAATGCTAGACTCTCACTTAGCGAAGTATCTCTATCTCCCACCCTGCGAAGCCCTCCGCAGTGGAGGCTCCCTAAAGAAATGGCGAATGCACGTCCTTTCCTTCAGCCCTGGGTGCCGCGAGGGCACAACAGGCCAGGACCCTCTATTTACATTTGGTGTTTTGTTTTATTTGCTGCTTTTTTTGTTTGTTTGTTTTTAGCATATATAACAGGGTTTGCTTCATTTGTACGTATAATAGAAGGTAACTCCATTGTAAGGTCATTTGTCTTCCTTGGGTTTTTTTCTATTTATTTTAAAGAGTAAATTTTAGAATTTACTGTAAATATGTTTTGTACCTTTAAAGTAGTTAAGATACCCAAGCTCCTACATGGCGCCTGACGTATCACAGACAACCGATAAATGCGTATTCCTTCCCTCTGCTCCCTCAGAGAGCTCGCCTGTTCTTAGTCTCAGGTTCTCCCTCCACCGAGCACGTTCACGGTGGGATCCCAGCCCCATCCTCTCTGGCACATGGCAGTTCTTGTCTGGATTCTGGGAGCGAGAGTTTCTTCTCTTAAACTCACTGTATCTGGAGGGAATTAATCACCTTCCCCTCCACTTCTCTTTGTCTTAAGATAAAGAGAGCCAAGTTCAGATGGGAGCTCCAGCAGCTTCCGTTAGTGACCTTGAGCGCGTCACCTAACCACCATATCCAGTCTCTAGGGGCAAATGAGTTTTAACTCCCACTCCTTTGGTTCATTAAACAAATACTTTTACCTCCATGATAGCGTAATTATTCAGTATAGTTTAAATAACTCCAATGAGCACCTCCAGTTTGCCACCTGGGAAACGACTGTTGAACAAGGTAGACGCCGCTCCTGTTTGCACAGAGCTCAGGATCTGCTCGAGCGTCGGGAAGCCTTCAGCGGGAGTGTAGGAAACACGCAGACTTGGGGCCTAACCAAATGGAAAGGTCAGAGAAGATTCCCTTAAGGCGCATCTAAGCTGAATCCTGAACCACAAGTTAGAATCGGCCGAGGGAAGCGCAGACAGGAGTGTTCTTGGAAGAGCAGGCAGCGTGGGATGAGGACCCACGCAGAGAGTTTTGGGAGGCAGGAGAGATTTCGCGTGGCTGGAGTGTGCGGTGCGAGCGTGGAGGGGCAAGAATTAAGATGAGAGGTGGAAGTGTAGCGCCCAGCACGCCGTCTGTACTAACCTGTCAGAGAACTTACGTCGGATTCCATACGCAGTGGCGGGAGAACGGGCGGTGCGGGTGACGAGTTCCAGAGCCTGAACTCACACCCGGGTGGTGCAGACAGGAGCTGAAGAAGCGCTTAGCATGAAGGCGCTTGTGCTGTTTCTATCGTCATTCTTGTCGTTTTCAGGTAGGAGAAGCTTCCTTAGTTTCAAGTGCTGATGGAAAGGAGCTAGAGTCAAGGTTGGAGAGGATTCGGGGAGTGGGGTCTGCCAGGAAGGTGTGAACGTGTGTGACCGCAGAGAAGCGTAAGGGATGGTCTAGATGCATCCCTTTGTGGGAAGGACTTTGAAGACATTGCCACGTGTTGGCCTTTGTGTCCGCTGCAGTAGTTGAGGTCTTCTGCTGAGTGTGAGGTGGCGATGATGACACCAGAGGTCTCATTTGTTCAGTCAGCAGGTGTTTATCAGGACTTACCTTATGGCAATGGCAAACAGCATAATATGATTCCGGCGCTCACAGTGCTGCTTCTATTTTGTGGGAGAGACGGGCCACCAAGCAGTGCTTTGGCCAATTGCTTAACCACAACTTTTAAGTCTTAGGAAGGAGACGTGGAAGGTACTCTGAGAACGTGCAAACAGGACCTGTGCCTAGAGGGGCAGGACAGGCTTTCCTGAGGAAGCGCTGGGAGTCGAGCTCTGCAGGGTGTATCTGGCTTCGGGGAGAGGCGAGAGCTTGTGGACGTGCGTCCAGGCAGGAGCGCAAGACGGGGGTCGGGTCACACAGAGCCTTGTAGGCCACATAAAGATTTCATCTTTTTTGGAAGAACCACTGGAAACTACATGTGCAAGGATGTCAAACAAGACAGTGACAGGGAGAGTTGAGAGCCACTGTCTTGCAGAACAAGGGGAAGCTGCCACAGAATCGGTACTTGACGACAGTGTAGGGGAAGGTAGAAGGTGGTCGTGAACCCGGGGGACAGATGTTTTTATACCAGGGTGAGGGACCTGGACGTGGCATTAGAGCAGGGACAGCACAGTCCCCAACTCCTGCCTCTCTGTCTTTGCTCACCCTCTTCCCTGCACGGGACACCCACCCTACTCTCTCTCTCTCTACCATCTGTTCTTCACTGTCTGGCACAAAACCTTGTTCTTTTCAAAGCCTCCTGTGACCCACCCAGGTCGGAAGAAAAGGTAGGCCAGGGAGTGAACGGCCAAGTACCTGGATTCTGTGCCAGGCACCGGACCTGAGTTCTTGTTCCTTCCACCCAAAAAGGGAGCACGTGTACTTTTAGGATTAGAATGAAATCTAATTAGGCTCATGGCTGTACCTGGTCCAGTATCACCAGACGAGGACGTCATGGATGGGAATAACAGTGTGGACTTATTTATAGCTGCGCTCTGACCACAGCACATACCATCCTTAAATGGTCCCTGATGGCAGCGCTATAGAAGCTTTTAGATGGAAAAAGAATGCTAGCCATCTGGGGCTTGTGCCCTTCTAACTTTCGATTTCAGACTCATATTTGAAACCGCTCTTTGTTTTTCTTTTCTTTATTTATTTATTTTTGGCCCTGTTCTCTCTCTTACTTAACCAGTTACTTTCTTTAAGAGCAGAGTTCATTTATCATCTTTTATTTTCCACAGCATTCCCTGCATGCCTGGCTCATTATAGGTGTTCAAGGTATATGCACTGATTGATTTAAACGTGTAAGGTCTATGCAAGTTTTCAAAGACTTAAGGACTAACCAGAAAATATATAGTGTAGGACAGAGTCTCAACAGATGTAAAAAGTGACTGGTGCTTTTGCAAATTTAAAATGCATAACTGAATTTGCATCCAAAATAAAGTCAGAGTCCAAGATTTTCTTTTATTAAGATCTAAAAACATTTAAAATTGAAATTATCACTTGGATGGTCCAATCCAGTTTTCTTAGGTACACATGTATTTTAGGCTCTTGTGGGTACCATTACTTGGCGATACTCAGATATTCCTGAGTATGTTCCATTTAAAACGTAAATATTTCTAACCCATTTGAGGGAAAGGTAAGGGTTTAAATTTAAAAAATAAGGAAGCAGCAAAAGAAATCCTAGCTTTTTCTTATGAACAATGTAACTAGAAATATTCTCTTTACTTGGGTTGCAAATCTGGATCTGTGTTCTCAGTCCGTCTTACAGATTCATGTCAGTTACAGAAACATTTGTATGGTGTTTTGTTTGGTAATGAATTTCTATTACCCTGTTTTTCAGGTCCCGTAGGAGTAGGGCTGAATGAGCTGAAACGAAAACTGCTGATCAGTGACACTCAGCACTATGGCGTGACCGTGCCCCGTGAGTTCCCCACTGTTCGGTGTCTACAACTGCACTAATCCTGATCACTAAATACCTAACGAGCATTTCCCATCTAGACCTCCCGGCCACCCTGTGACATGCGTAGTGACAGTATCCACATTTTGCAGAAGAGGAAACCAAGGCCCAAGAGGTCAAGGGATTCGCCCTGGATTACACAGATCATTGGCAGAATATTTGTTAATCACAGCTTCCCGACTCTTAGATCTTTATTGTGAATTTTAATACACATATGACATCAAATTATTATTTACAAATTTTCTTCCAAATGAAAATCTAACTGTTCTGTTTCCTAAAATAAGCACGAATGTTTTCTAGAGTTTTTCACCAGCTTTAAGATTAGAAGGATCAAACCACAGACAGCTGAAGGAGACTTCCTATAACATAAACCTTTCTTAATCACTTTTTATGAGTAGTAATTGGCAGATAGTGTTAAATGGGCTTTTCATGGCCATATAGTCCAAATATGGTAGGTGTCTTTTCAGGACACAGAATTAGATCTGTTTTTATAAAAGTGGGTTTCATAGGCTTTTTTACAAATGAAATGTGATGCTTGAAACATTTTGATGTGCAGAAGAAATGCCATTTAAGTACTCAATTTGTTGATGTTAGAAAGCTG
Source organism: Avahi laniger (assembly GCA_963575035.1). Classification (NCBI taxonomy): domain Eukaryota; kingdom Metazoa; phylum Chordata; class Mammalia; order Primates; family Indriidae; genus Avahi; species Avahi laniger. Next base: position 60,668 of record CAUYSK010049853.1, on the reverse strand, counting down.
TCTAAAAGGCTAAATTGAAATGTTGGCTTTTTCAAGTGGTTTTAGTCCTGTTAAAAAAAAAATTCATTTGTATATTTCCCTCAGCAATGTTCTCTAGTTTTGGAAGAGTTCAACTTTATTTTAAAATTATAGTTTTTTTTTTTTACCTCAAGGTACTTCTTGGTCCTGTATTTTTCCAAATTGTTATTTGTAATTATTTTCAGCCGTAAGTTACAGGACTGCTGGTTTCCACTGGCAGAGATGGAAGCGAGGGAAAAATGTGGAATTAGGTGGCATTAGACAGTTTAATTATTCACTTCTCTTACAAAAGCTGAGTTGCAGTATACAGATATTTAGAAAATTTTACAGACAATTGTTAAGCTTACAGGTGAGCAATTTCAGAAGAGACTTAGAAGATGTAAAAACAGATTACAGATTTATTAATTGCCTACTACGTACTCTTCTCCTTTGTCTTAATTTACGTAGCCCTCCCAGTGTCCGTATAAGATGAGTGATGTTACTTCCATTTCAGAGAAGGAAACTGGGGTAGCCAGGATATTTTGACTTGAGTTCCGTAGTTGATGGTTAGACTTGGATTTGAAACCGGATTTTATGATACTGCTTCTCATGTTCTTCTTCCTGTATAACACTAACAGTTTTTTCAAACTATAGACTTTTCTTTATTATAGCCCAATTAGTAGTAAAAGCTGATTTCTTTTTAAGATGATAAATACCAGTAAGGCCATCTGTCAAAAGTAATCCCCTATGATAGTTTTAGTATCATTAAAGGACCTAGAGCAAGGCACTTTGGCCTCAATTTATTCAACTATTAAAATAATATTTGCCCCTAAAGTTGTTACAGAAGTTGACAATATCGAGAAAGGTTCTGGGACTGGGACTCTCCAAACAAATCCCCAAAGTAGTTATTTTTCACTGTGATTCACTTTTAAATAAGTGTTAATGTCAGAAAGTCCTCATATAGTAATGTTTTCCAGACTCGCCTGATAATAAGAATCTCTTGGGCTTCCTATAAAAAGATATGTACAAGAATTGGTATTTATAGCAAGTATCCCAGGTGATTCATAATCTCAGATGTGGTTAGAAAATACAGCCGTAACATCAGTTCAGGGCCATTTAATTATTAAAGAAAAATATATTTTAAGAGCAATTTTAGAATTTCAGATTGTTTTGCTTTGTAAAATAATTTGAGCGTAGTCTTGAATATTGGAGAAAAATTACTGCTTTGATTATACCACCAGTATTGTTTGTTTAAGTCTATAATTCCCTTTTCTAAAACATGGATTAAATATCCACCAGAAAGAGTAAAATGAAAAAGATGTGGAGCAATGGAACTCTTGCTGGTGAGCGTGTAAATTAATTGCGACCATTTGGAAGAGTAAGTAACAGTATCTACTAAAGCTGCACAAACACGCACCCTAAGATCTGCCAGTTTCACTCCTGGTATACACCTGGTGGACATGCGTACGCGTGTTCACCAAAAGAAACGTACTGAGATATTCTTAGAAACGGTATTCATAAGAGCTCAGAACTGGAACCTACCCAAATGTCCATCATTTGGATAACTAGAATGGAGAACCGTTGGTATGTTCACACAGTGGAATACTGTAATGCAACGAGGATGAACAATCGGCAGCTACATGCAACAGCAGGAATGGATCCCACAAACATGTTGACTGAAGGAGACAGACAGAAAAGGGATTAAGAGAATAATGCAGTGTGACTCCATTTTTGTAATTACAGTAAGAGCATCACTGATATGTGCTGTTAGAAATCTCAAGAAGGATGGGTTAGAAACTAGGGAACCCAAGAAGTGATTCCCAGGTACTAGTGGTTTGCTGCTTCTCCTGGGAGTGCCGGTTGCACAGGTGTGTTCAATCAGTGACAGTTCATCAAGTTATATACATTTACACATGCATATGTGAGTTATATGTGAGCTTTCTTGTCGGTTTATCATACTCAGGTTTTTAAATCTTAAAAAGAAATAGTAGTTGAGTTAATTGTAGTTTGCCGATGTCGATTTCCTGGTTTTGATAACGTACTATAGCTGTGTAAATGTTACAAGAGGAAGCTGAGTAATGTTACATGGGACCTCAGTTATCATTTTTGTAACTACTTGGGAATCTTTAATTCAATTTTTTTAAAAAATATTTAAAGGGATGCTAAATTGGGTAAATGCTATTACTCGAGCTCAAGTGGCTGAACATGTTACATGAAATCTTTTTCAATTTATCCATGTAATCATATTAAACACTCAAAGTTGCTTTTAAGGAAAGTGGTGGCTGAAACCCTGAACCGGGGGCAGTTTCATCCCCGGTAAGCGGCATCAACCTAGTTCTGAGGCTGTAGGTTGTTATCAACAAATCTAAAAGACTGTTAATATAAACAGTCTTTCCAAAGGGTCTCTCATGCAGTAAATTCAAATAAAGTAGTTAACAAAAGGTATTGCAGTAAATATCCAATACTTGATGGATTCCGGAATCCGCGTAGTCTAAAATTGGAGCACTCTCAGTGAGCTGCCCCTGTTAATCACGTTCTTTGGCTTCTCACAAGGCATATATCACAGTTTCTGTGTTTTCATAGGTTTCACAGTACCCGTGTTCTAGAACACTTCTTTGTCCATAGGATCTCTCTCTTGAGATTTCTAAAATATGTATGTTATAAACTAGGGTCCCAGATAAAAAATTTTTTTTCCTATCTCATCACGACAATTATTCTGGGAATTTGAGGGGGAAGGGAAGAGGGTGGAGTTTGTTTTCTATTTGGGTGATGTAAACATAGCAGGTATTCGGGGAGCTATGTCAGGCCGTGGCCTGCCTTGGGGTTGATGTGCTCATCTTTCCCTTTGAGTCCCCTGTGGTAGAATGTCAGTTCTTTCATTCAGGATTCCTCGTGGTGAATGAAACTCCTGTGGTCCTCATCACAACTAGACACTGAAATTCTTCATCAGTAAAATAACACCAGACACGGATAATTCAAGTCGATTATGATAAGCAAACAGTTTGATTGTAGACCCCGTTACCTTTTAAATGCATTTGGCAACATCATAAATATCTTGTTCAATTACCACTTGATGTGGTTCTAAAAATATTTTTAACCCCTGTGTCAGAGCAGTGATACTTAAACCACGTGTTGCAGATTTTCAATCACAGTGTTCTCTTATAATTGAATAAAGACAATCTTCTCTTCTTTCATGAGAAACAGATTAATGCACAGAAGATTCTCAATTTTGATTTTCGTCCGTACTTTTTTCTTAAGCCTGCTCTTTGCTAAAGGAACACCAGCAAACAGCAGCAACAAAACTGATTAAGTAATAAATGAATATTAACCCTAAACTCCAAAGCCAGGCATCATACTAATTTTAATATCTTTCATATTCTTGGATATGAATTATGTTATAAACATACAATAGGGTATTTTTCTGCTGTGAAATTTATTCTTGGTTTTTACGATAGAATAAAATTTATCAGCACTTCATGCTGTGCCTGTGAAGTGTGTGACATTTCACATAGACTAGCATGGCCTCTTGGTACTTTACCTGTAGAGCTAGTATGGAAAACTTTCAAGAAATCTGAGCTTTTTTTCTTTTCTTTTTTTTAAGACAAGAATCTCACTCTGTCACCCAAGCTAGAGTGCCATGGCATCACTCTAGCTCACAGCAACCTCAAACTCCTGAGCTCAAAGGATCCTCCTGCCTCAGCCTCTGGAGTAGCTGGGACTACAGGCACAAGCCACCATGCCTGGCTAATTTTTTCTATTCTTAGTAGAGACAGGGTCTTGCTCTTGCTCAGGGTGGTCCCGAACTCCTGAGCTCAAGCAATTCCTCCCATCTCGGCCTTCCAGAGTGCTAGGATTACAGGAGTAAGCCACCACACCTGACTGAGATCTGAGCATTGTATTAAAATATGCTTTCTAACTAAATAAAAGAGAATTAAAATTTGGGATATAATTTAAATTAGTTGGGTTTTACAAATCCATTGCTTTTTCTGTTAGGTTACTTTTTCCCACTTTCCATATTCTTCTCTTAATAACATTATTGGGATATAATTGGAATAAATAAACTATACATATTTAAAATGTACAATTAGATTAGTTTTGACACGTGTATACATATGTGAAACCATCACCACAGTCATCGTAATGAACATTTCCATCTCCTCAAAACATTTCTGGCTGGACACAGTGATTCATATCTGTAATCCCAGCACTTTGGGAACCTGAGGTGGGAGGATCACTTGAGGCCAGGAGTTTGAGACCAGCCTGGGCAATATAGCAAGGCCCCATTTGTACAAAAAAATTTTAAAAATTAGCTGGGTGTGGAGGCATGCGCCTGGTAGTCCCAGCTACCTGGGAGACTGAGGTGGGAGGATTTGCTTGAGCACAGGGGCTCAAGCCTGCAGTGAGTTATGATCACACCACTGCACTCCAGCTTGTGCAACAGAGTGAGACCCCACCTTAGAAAATATATATAATAATTTTTTAAAAAATTTCTTTGTGCCTTTAGTAGTCCATCCCTCCAACCCATTCCCAGGCAACCACGGATCAGCATTTTGTCACTGTAGATTAGCTGGAATCATCTAGTATTTTACATAAGTAGAATTATACTGTATGTACCTATTTTTTCTTTGTCCAACTTTTTCAACTCAGCATAATGAGTTTGAGATTCACCTGTTTTGTTTCCTAGATCAATAATTCATCTCTTTTCATTACTGAATAGCATTCCATCGTATGGAAATACCACAGTTTATCCATTCACCTGTTCGTTGATGGATGTTCAGGGGTTCCTCCCCATCCCCATTTTTGGCTACTATAAATAAAGCTATTATGAAATTTTTGTACAGATTTTTTGATGCACATATATATTTATTTCTCTTAGATAAGTAGGAGTAGAATGGCTAGGTCACAATATTTAATTTTTAAAGAAACTGCCAAACCGTTTTCCAAAGTGGTTATACCGTTTACAACCCACAAGTAGCGTATGTGAGATCCAGTTGCTCCGTGTCCTTGCCAACACTTGGTGTAGTCAGTCTTATAGTCAGCTTTATAGTTTTAAGTTTTTACATTTAGGCCTTGATCCTTTTCAAGTTATTTTTGTGTTATTATTTAGCAGGCTTGCCTTGTTTTTGATCTCAGGGGAAGATGATTCTGTCTTTTATCATTAAGCACCATGTTGGTTCACCGAGGCCTCTGTCAGTTAGTCTGAGGACTTTCCCTATCACTCCTCCTTTGTCATGAATGGGTGCTGTGCTGAATCTTTTTTAATGCTTTCTCTGCATCCATTGAAATGATCACGTGCTATCTTCCATTATTCTGTTAATACGGCGAATTCCACGGGGTTTCAAATGTTAAGCCAGCCTTTGGTATACAGGCCGTTGAACATTTACTGAATTATGGAAGTGACTGAATTTAAGCTACTGTTTTATTATTTGTTTCTGTTTGCCCCTTCTGTATTTCATTTTCTTTTTCTTCCTTTTCTGCCTTCTTTTGGATTGAATGTTTTTTAGTATTCCATTTTAATCTACCTATTGGCTCTCAGGTTATATCTCTTTGTGTTAATTTTTTACTGGTTGCTCTACTCATTCACAGTGTACTTGGAGTTAACTTTGTGCCATATCACATAAAACACAGAAACCTTGCAACCAACCACAGATATCTCTTTACCCCTGCCCACATCCTTTTGCTGTAGGTGTCAAATGTGTTATTTTTGCATGCATTGAAAACTCCATCAGACTTTTACTTTAAAATAGTGGTATATATTTTAATGAATGAAAGAGGAGAAAAGTAGACTTTTGTATTTATTCAATTGTTTGTTCTTTCTTCATCCCTGAAGATACAAGTTTCCTTTTTATCATTTCTCTTCAGCCTAAGAAACTTCCTTGAACATTTCTTTTAGAGGAATCTGCTGGTGAATTCTGCTAGTTTCTCTTCATCTGAGAAGGTCTTTATTTTGCCTTTATCTCTGCAAGATATTTTGGTTGATAGACCTTGTCTTTCATTGCTTTAAAGACACTATTTCATTGATTTCCTGTTTTTACAATTTATGATAAATCATAAATCATTATTCACTTATGTGTCCTGTGCTGCTTTTTTCTAGCTGCTTTCAGTGATTTTTATTTACCTTGGCGTTTGGGTTTTTTTGAATTTATCCTGCTTGGGATCTGGTGAGCTTCTGGAGTCTGTAAGTTTATCTTTTACCAAATTTTAGAATTTTGACACCATTATTTCTTCAAATATACTTTTTTCCTGCCCCAATTTTTTTTCTTCTCCTTTTAGTGCCCCAGTTACACATATGTTAGATATTTCAGTATTTTCACACAGGTTCCTGGGGTTGCATGTGTATTTTTCCCCATCTTTGTTTTCTCTTTGTTATTCAGATTAGATAATTTCTATCCGTCTGTCGTCAGGTCCACTGGCCCTTTTCTCTGCCATCTCCATTCTGCTACTGAGCCCATCTAATGACTTGCTTCTGTGAGGTGTTGCTATTTTTCAGTTCTAAAATTTCCATTTGGTTTTTCTTCATAGTTTTCTCAGCTAAGAATTCATATTTTTATCCAGTTCATGTATATTTTCCTTTATCAAGCACAGTTTTAATAATTGCTTTCAAGCGTTTGATCATTCTAACTCTCAGGTCATTCTCTCCACACTCTCCAGCCTGTATAGGCTTTTTTCTTTTCCTGGTTCTTTTCCCCATAAAGGGCTTCTTCAATTGGAGTTCAGCCGCACATCCTACCATGCTTCTCTGAGAATGATTCCCACCCCTGGGACAAAGCTAAGAGGAAAATAGACTCCTCTCCATGCAGATTGGCTCCCTTCCCCAGTCTACTTGTTTCATTTATTTTCAGAGTGCCCAGGTAGCTGTTGGGGGTTCGGAGTTTTCCATTGGAATCTGCAGGAAGGATGAGCTCTGGTGGGTGTCAGCGCTGGGGCACCTCGGGCTTCCTTGTTGCTGTTACTGTTGTTTTAATTAATCCTATGTTTTCTGCTCCATTATAAGCCACTAACAGATAATTAGGCAAGATTACTCAAAGGTTGGGAGTTCAATAGTATTCCAAAAGATGCTGTTTATAACTTGGTAAAGGAGGACTGAGTAGCGCATAGAGGTATTTAGCATTCACACGGACGGCGTAACTGCTGTGTACCATGCGAGGAGGACAGAAAAATAATTTCAGAGCTTACCTAACAACCTAGTGGACAATAGACTTGCTTCGGTGAATAAAAATCAGCAAATAAAGATAGCAGGCATGTTATTTGCCAAAGAAAGGGTTTTTTCCTCAAGGATTTAAATATCACTTATTTAATCAGCATATTAGAGAGCTTTCATAGCACAGACACGTGATGTAATTTAATTTTTGATCCTTCTTCAAATTAATAACACTGGAAAATCTGAATGTATGACACTTTACTGTACTTTATTGGCTAATTTTCTTTTTTATAAGTTTTTAATCCTGTCTAAGAAAACTTTAATTAAATACGCTTGCTGGTGTCTTTTTTAGTATTTTCCTTAAGGTGGCTGATGTGGGCTTCTCTAACTGCTTTTTCATTAAACCACAGACACTACCAGAGCAAGAAGAAGCCAGGAGAGTGATGGCGTCGAATATATTTTCATCTCCAAGCATTTGTTCGAGACAGATGTACAAAATAACAAGTATGCGGACATTGTTGAGAATTTTCATGAGGGTGATGTGTGTAGGCACTTGCCTGTCTCTCCAGTTCCAGGTGGCCGAGGGGTCCCCTCCACTTGAAATGCAGTTTAATTATCGTAATAATATTTGAAACTGATTAAAAGGGGGTAATCCAGTTAGAAATTATCAATCTTCACCTCTGTTTTTTTAGTAACCTCAAGCTGCTCCATTTCTGTAAAGTAAAGGAATAATTTTGCAGAACGAGGGAAGGCTGCTAGTGGCTTACTGCGACCTTCCTCCAGCCCAGTCATTGAATCTTAACATATAATTTGGATAGAATTTTAATTTAAAAACTAATGAGCACCTATGTAACATATCCCCAGATCCCCAGTCTACACACCCACACAGCCCCCTTGTTCTCTCATAGGCTCTTCAAAACGTTGAAACAACAGTGATCATCTTGCTTGTGCCGTCTCCTCTAGCTAAGTCTTAAGTTTTCTCCCCTCTGGTTTTCCATTTGCTGAAGCATGAATATTTTAGGATATCAGAAGCTGTGTTTTCAGGCAGGGCTGTGGGATTTTATTGAAACATTGAAATGCTTTTTTTGCATTTGGCGCAGTGATGGTGTTTTTATAGCACACGATCGGCTGCCCCGGCTCCATTAGCCACCACCCAGCGCCTCCAGCTCTGAAGCCGAGCTGGGTTACTCTGCAGCGTGCAATGAAATTTCAGTAGTTTCTATTGTTTGGCTTATTCACTGTTTTATTGCATTGCATTAGTTCTGAAAAAAGGGGCGATGGAAAACATTAGAACACCACTGGACCAAAGTACTTTTTTTCCTGCTTAAGTGTAATACAAGCAAGTGTTACCATTGTGAAAATGTAAAATAGAAGATTTTTTAAAATTGACATTCCGAAGTCCTTGGCCCTATTTGTTTTATTAAACACAGTAAAAACAAAATTACACGTTCAGCAAAAACGTCTTTTCGCTACGAATCATATCTTGCTACCTATAATTTATTTTTAATTCACAAATGATTCTGATATGTCTCTTTCTCCAGGTTCATTGAATACGGTGAATATAAAAACAACTACTATGGCACGAGTATAGACTCAGTGCGCTCTGTCCTTGCTAAAAACAAAGTTTGTCTGTTGGACGTCCAGCCTCATGTAAGTAGACGGGGCACCGTTCAGTCCCCTCTGTCCCTGCACTGCACGCAACCATTTCCACGTGACACAGATCTGAAGTTACCCACTTTTGGCATACACGTGGCTTTCCTAAGATGACAAAAGCATTTAAATGTAATTTGAGACATCTTTGGTGAGAAAAAATGCCGATAATGTTATTAAGAAAGAGGAGGAGAGAAAGCCTCAAAATCTGTGTTTGTAACTCTTGATTATATTCAGTTTTTGCCACCTATGGTGACTCTTAGATATTTCTATATATTTTGTATTTTTTAAAGTATATATATCGTTACATGCACAATGTATTTCTGTGTGTTAAGTGTCTGTAATTTTTAGCAGTGCACAGTTTGGCTCTCAGTCCTTTCTTTGATTTTGGTTCGTACATCCCTTTGCAATATGAGCCCCGCAGAGCTGCGGGCATTTCACAGAAACTGTGCTGGACGCGATCCCGGCTGCAGCTGTCAGGGAGACCCTTGCCCGGCACCCAGGGAACTCTCAGGAACACCCTGGACTGGGAATGCCAGTGTGAAGCCATTCAGTTCCCTGTCCAGTCATCTGGCCTCCAGCTGATACCCAACCCACTGCATTTTCCTCATCCCCAGGAACCACAGAGTCCCCTTTCCCCATGGCCGCACCCTGGGTGCACAACTCCAAATGCCAGAGTGACCTGCAGAAGCCCTTTGTGCCACTTAAGGCAGGAGAATCTGGAATAAGAGTCCCAACAATTGGCAGCGGGGCTGACTCCTGACTCGGCCCCAGCTGTGGACGGGGTCGTCCCGCCTGTGCAGAACCCCGCTGCCACCTCTCTGGCGCCGTGCTGAGCCCTCAGGCTCAGGTCCCCACAGCGTCATTTCAGCCCTTCCTCCCCGAGCCTCTCCCCTCCGCCGCACCAGCGCCGCCCACCCTCTCTCATGCACACACGTGCACGTGTAGCCCGTCTGCCAGACCTTTCGGTGGAGTTAGGATTTATGTTCATATTCCTAGAGGTCCTGACACACAGATCGGGAATAACCCTCAGCTCCCAGCCTTCTACCCGTCACCCTTGGCTGTAGGTGAGTCCCAGACGCGCAGTGGACATAAGACAAGACATCTGATGAGGGCGTGGGGACAGGCTTCCTGGGGAGCAGGAGGCTGCCTTTGCAGGGCACTCGGGAGGAGGGAGTGAAAGAGAAGGAGAACTCATGCTTGGGAGAGGGAGAGGCTTCAGTGGGATGGTTGGAAGACATTCATGTTGGGTATTTGATCTAAAAACCAGTTTTGTGGTATTTTTAGCCACTTCTGTTCAATATTAATTATGGTGTATTTCAAAACATTTCAAAATGCAAGTCGCATTCTCCAACTTCTTTTTAGGTGTGTTTGCTACATTTAATTGATAAAATAATAGTATATCGAAAGACCTACTCACTTTAATTAAGAGAATAATTTTGAGGAGTTTTCTCCTTAGAAAGAAAACTCAGTACTACTCATGATGCTATGAAGAAATGTGAGAAAAGTTCTTTTCTTCCTTACAGACAGTGAAGCATTTAAGGACACTAGAATTTAAGCCCTATGTGATATTTATAAAGCCTCCGTCAATAGAGCGTTTGAGAGAGACAAGAAAAAATGCGAAGATTATATCGAGCAGAGACGACCAGGGCGCCGCAAAGCCCTTCACGGTGAGTGTGGTGCCCTCGGTGGTGGGGAAGGGGCAGCAGGCAGAGTGTGTGTACGGCTGCAGCCCCTCGGACAGACGCAACACGTGGAATTGTATTTAGGTACATTTTGAACAATTGCGCTTTTTATGCTTCTGTGGATAGATCATCGTAGTAATTGACTGAAAACTAATTTGTTCACTCTTATGCATACATTTCAGACTTTAGTAGGCCGAACACTTACATGAGCGTTAGACCACTTAGTTTTCAGACTAGCTTTATTTTTGAAGCTAAAGATACCAAAGTCAGTTCCTGTTACTCGTTAATATTAATAGTCTGAATGAAAAATTTAATAATTTGCCCTGCTCGTCTCCTTGTGTCAACAATCATATTTAGCATGGTAAAAGAAAAAGCACCATTTTGGGAATAGGAAAAATAGACTAATATTATTTAAGAATAATATTCGTATTTCCTGTCAGTATTATCGGAAATGGTGATTTTTGACTATAATGGCTTCTGGCAAGGCCTTTTTATTGTTTTTGTTCTTAATATATTCTATCTTTGGACCAAAAATAAAAAGCAAAGAGGTAAACGTCAAGAGCTTTTTATTTTTCCTCTACTTGATTAGCTCATCTTTAACCTTAGTCTGTGTTAATCTGTAAAGTGTTCACTGTGGTTACAAAATACAGATCATGTTTTCGATTGTCAATATTCTGTAAGTTTCTTTCTTCTAAAATGCTGACATTTTAGAAAGAAAACTCAGTAACTCATGATGCTATGAAGAAATATGAGAAAATATTCTGCTGAGTAGGTATTGTCATATGACTTCAGCTCCTCGAGGCTCTTGATGAAGAGGAAAGTTAAATTTTCTGTTGCGAAATCTTATCGACATTGAAATGTAGACTGTGAAATTATTTCATTATGTTGCGATGTGAAGAGTTATTATGCTGTTTATAAATTTAGAGGTTTCTCAATGAAGTTAGTAAGTGATAAGATAAATAAATCTTAGGATTTGGCTGACATTTGTATTACAAGGCCAACTAAAATACTTTCCGGCTTCAGAAATGTGAGACATCAAGGGCTCCTGAAACTCTTCGAACGAGACACAGGAAGAGCATGATAACTATCGTTTTATTATATAAATGTTCCCAACTCTGAAAAAGGAGTTTAGATTATAAATTCTTTCCTACGAATAAGCATAAATGATGCAGCCAAAGCATCAGAGTAAACAGTTCTTCTTTCCCCCAGTAGCTATTGTGCTACTAAGGTACCCTGTAATTATGAATTAGTGACTAATTATCCTGAAATTCAGTGAAGGCAGGAGTTTTCACTCTTGTCCGACTCTTGCTTTGTCTAAGCCAATCAGACTGGTAATATTAGAAATTATGGCATCTGAAGAACTTGTCGTTAAAGGGGATAATTTTTATTTCTGGCCGAGGTGAAAGACTGAACTCAGAACAGCATTAGGTAAACCGATTGTAGAGTGTTTGCACTGATGTGAAGTGAGGTAATTGCCTGGTTAACCAATTTAAAAAAAAAAATACTTCCTTTTGTAGGAAGAAGACTTTCAAGAAATGATTAAATCTGCACAAATAATGGAAAGTCAATATGGTCATCTTTTTGACAAAATTATCATAAATGATGATCTCACCATGGCGTTCAATGAACTAAAAACAACTTTTGACAAATTAGAGACAGAGACCCACTGGGTACCAGTGAGCTGGTTACATTCGTAACTAAGGGAAGTGTCCACAATCACCTTTTTTTGATAGAGTGCATGATTAAATCAGTTACCAGTTTGGTGGTAGGGTTTTTAAATCTGTATCACCATCATTGGTGTATAATCTTGGTGAAAATTGAACGCCGCTTTTGTTTGTATCTTTTTATAGCCTTATTTCAAACACAGTGTATGAGTATCAGATCCAAAATCAAAATTTGCACAGTACTCTGAGTATTCTGAGCAAAGCTTTGAACCTTCTCGTCTTTAATGTAGCTCTATCTCCAAGATGAGACTGAAGTTTTTAAAGAGACGTGGGTAAAGTTCATGCTTCAGCCCGTCTCAGACATGGATGCTACCATTGAGTTTGCATGTTAGCAGTTGATGGTGTCAACTTAGTACCCTGGAGCAGCCCTAGACAGACAGGACAGCTTTGCTGTTTCTGGGTGGATCATCACAGACTAACCGGGCCGGCAGCGAGGAGGAGTCCTCATTCTGTGCAAAAAGTGCAAACTTCTTCTTATGTATCCACAGTTTGTTCACAGTTGTATGTATTTGGAAAATCTTTCTTAAAAGAGTAATTGAAAATTTACCTTGAGTGAATTTTCATATTATATAGTAGCTTGGGAATTCCTTATGAGTACATGTCCATGACTCAACAAATAATAAGGGAAAACAGACTTTCAAAAATTATTATATATAACTCAAAACCTCTCCTTATGGCATTAATCTTAGTAAGAATGGTAGTGTCTTGGGGCAAGAAATGATTACAAGGAAAATTGGTATTTGTAAATCTTCAGAAGACATTTCTGGAGTCACCAAAAAGGTTTTTTTCTTTTAGCCAGCTTTGGATTTTGCCAATAAATTATAGGAATGTGATTCCTATTCTAAAAAATATAGACATGTTTTATGTTATTACTGATACTGTTAAAGAAAATGTGATCATTTTTTGAAATATGTGCAATTCATCGCCATATCTTTAAATTGTACTAAGATGTGTTTAAGAAAACTTTTCATGTAATGTTAACTTAGTTTTTGGTCATCAAAATGATTGTTTAACACTGTCCAGATACCATCCAAACCTTGCCATTGTTAAAGAAGTTTAAGAAAGACTCTCATATTGTAAATATTTAGATGGGATTTCTCACTTTTCTTTGATACTACTGATCTCTAGCAAGTGAATTATTTAGTTCAAAATACTAGAAATATCTGTAAGTTCTATAAGAGAACATGCCTGCCATTCTTGCATGCAGTAAGACCCTGCCAGTTTAAAATCATTGCATCTGTGACTTTCAAACAGGGAAAAAAATGTTCTTTTTTGTTGATTTGTAAAGAGAGTTTAGATGTCATGTTTAAAGAAAAATAGAATGTAGTGAAATTTTATATATTTATGAAATATTTGAAAGGCGTATTTTTTTAAATATCAAATGGGGATATTGATAAAATAAATTGATTGTATGTAAAGATATCATAATATAAAATAGTAGTTTTATAATCCGATAAACATTCCATGTAAATATTTGACCTTTACAGAATAGATCCACAAGTGCGTTATATGCACATCGCACATTCGATAGTGTTCGTCACTGGATTTCCTTGAGATGTGTCTAATTACATATTAGAAACAGAGACAAAAACTACTACAATGGCCTCGATACACATTGACACCAAAGTAGTTAGATAATCAGACTAAACGTTATGTGATAACATAATCCAAACAAGGAATTCTAATTTATTGCTTAAATAGCAAGCAATTTCGTTTAAAAAGAAAAAGCGAGGAGGAGGATTACCAAATTCGATACCAAAGCCATGCTTAGTTGTGTGGCAGGTCCAACAAAGGAACGAGTCTTAAGTAGATGGTTTGGGTGAAATATTCCCTTGTTTGAACATTGACTAAAATTTCCTATAAATGAAGACTTCTTGGACAAAGAATGATGAGAAATGTGTAATTTAGGCAGTCATCTGAATAATTTAGAGAATTCAAATTCTTTACCCTGAAATACCCAGATTGATTTTTTTTTCATTTGCAGATCATGTCTTCAATTCTTTACTTTGGGGATAGAGTGAAGGGGTAGTGGAGACAGAGTGCTTTTGGGTGGCAGTAGGAATGTGGATGGTATAAAAATGTAACTGTCCAGACCTCCTCCTTTATTAGACCAGAGCTAGAACAATTTTATTTTTAAGGAGACAGGGGTCTCGCTCTATCACCCAGGCTGAGTGCAGTGGTGCAGTTAGAGCCCACTGCAGCCTCCGACTCCTGGGCTCAAGCGATCCTCCCGCCACAGCCTCTGGGAGAGCAGCTGGGACTACAGGCGTGAGCCACCACGCTCAACAATAGAACAATATTTTTAAAATAACAAAAAGAAAGGGGTGCTTTGGCCATTTGAGGAATCAGGTAGCATGCGTAGTCTTAGAAGTGGTGTTTATGTGGCCATCTTGATGCTTGGAAATTTGATTAAAATTTAACAAGGCAGGGCCAGCTCCAACGGTTCAGTGCTTACTGTAGCAGAAGGCCCTGGACTCCGCGCTTCCTTCACCCCGAGTGGCACCGTGTCCGGCACCTTCGGCAGCCCGCTCCTGGGATAACGGGGTGTCGGCTGTAGTTGAGAGAAGGGGAATGCTTACTTTTTTTAAGTTCATGTATTTAAAACCCAAGACAGAAAAGGAAATTCTGTACTCCCATAATTGGCAAATTAGAGTTGGTGAAAAATAAAAAGGTGAAATTGAACTATAATTTTTTACCGTAATTTTGTTGTCCAATATAGAAGTTTTTGGTATCTTTAAGGCTGCCTTTCCTGCTATTGTATAATGATTGAATGTATCTAAATTTTTATAATTTAACATTGACAAACATGTAAACTTCTCATAGACTTACAAAACTATGTTGTTACAATCTTCCTCAAGATACAGATTTTTATTATTTATTTTCTTTTTGACTAGTGAAGATTTATAAGTAAATGTAATGGAAAACCTTTGATCTTAATAAAGTTATCTTCAAATGACGTGTATATTACTTGAAAATTGTTTTTGCACTTGGTTATACTATTCTGTTATACTGTTATTCTGTTCTATTCTATCATACTGTTTCCCATGGTAGAAGAAATTCTGCTTTCTATGATATGAAGTAATGTATTTGGACTTGGCCATGTCTAAAATTAAATTTCAATTTTTTTAAAAAATCAAACGCTGCTTTCATTGAGGTTGTCGGAGGGTTGGAATTCACCAGTCTTGCTCTTACCCATGCAGTAGAGCAATTTAAAGATGTGGAGGAAAACAGTGGGATCGAAGATCCAGGACCATCCACATTGGGAACCCCCCACCCTACCTCCTAGCCCTCCTCCAAGCCCTCCTCCACATCAGGACCAGAGTGTTACAGGCATCTTCTTCCTCAGTTCCATTTAGGCAGAACTAAACTTTTTCAGCTGTGCAAATGAGAACAAACTCATCTGCCTATATAGACAAACTGGCATTGACCTTGTGCGTCAGTGGTTGAGCCAGTCAAATGCTTTTTCTGCATCTATTGAGATGATTGTGTGGTTTTTGTTTTTCCTTCTGTTTATGTGATGAATCACATTTATTTGATTTCTGTATGTCGAACCATCCTTGCATCCCTGGAATAAAACCCAGTTGATCATGTTGGGTTATCTTTTTATATGCTATTGGATTCTGTTTGCTAGTATTTTGTTGAGGATTTTGCGTCTCGTGTTCATCAGAGATATTGGTCTACCTGAAAGAAAAGAAATCATTAAATCAAAAAGATACCTGGCCAAAAGGAAAGAAACCATTAAATCACAAAGATACCGGACACTTGCTCACGCCTGTAATCCCAGCACTCTGGAAGGCCGAGGAAGGAGGATCGCTTGAGCTCAAGAGTTCGAGACCAGCCTGAGAAAGAGTGAGACCCACCTCTATTAAAAATAGAAAAATTAGCTGGGCATCATGGCACATGCCTGTAGTCTCAGTTACTCAGGAGGCTGAGGCAGGAGGATCACTTGAGCCCAGGAGTTTGAGGTTGCTGTGAGCTACGATGATGCCACTGCACTCTATCCAGGGCAACAGAACAAGACTCGTGTCCCAAAAAAAAAAAAAAAAAAAAAAAAGATACCTATATATACTCATATGTTTATCACAATGCTATTCTCAATAGCAAAGATTTGGAATCTAAAGTGTCCATCAATGGGTGAATGATAAAATGTGGTGTGTCTACATATACACACAATGGAATACTATTCAGGTATAAAAAAGAATGAAATAATGTCTTTTGCAGCAGCATGGATGGAACTGGAGACTATTAGTTTAAGTGAAACAACTAAGACATAACAAGTACTGTATGTTCTCACTTGTAAGTGGAAGCTCATTAATGTGCTCGCGTGGCCATAGGGTGTGGAGGGATGGGAGGGGGAGAGGGATGAGAATTACCTCATTGGCACAGTGTGCATCCTCGGGTGATGGTTACACTGAAGCCCAGACGGCACCCTGCACAGTATATCCAAGTAACAAAACTGCACTTGTAGCCCTTGGAATTATACACATTTTAAAAAGCCAAACACGTAAAAGAAAATAAGGCCGGATATGTAATAAAACACACGCAATTCTAAAGTAGGCCACAAGGAAAACCTCATTAAATTCCAAAATATTTAAATACCTCAAACTACATTTTATAACTTAAGTCCCGTGGTGCTAGAAACAAATAACAAATATAAACTTATGAAGACATAGAAAAAAAATTTTAAAGTTTTGTGGTCATTGAGGAAATAAAAATGAAATTGCAGATTATCCAGGAAATAACTCGGAGATTGTCAGGCTCTATGTAATGTGACTAAATCTGAGCTCAGGACAATTTGTCACTTTAAAAACTTTTCTAAGAAAAAAATAAAAATAAGCATTGGCTCAAGCAACTCGGGAAAGAATAACATGAGCAGCGCTGTGTTTTGGCGAGGGATTATGCACACTGACTTTTCCAGGGACGCACTGCCGTGGAAATCAAAGGAAGACTGTACTTCACTTGTTTCAAAACTTTACTGAGAGTTTTTCACCATTTTGGGGCATCGTGTCACTAATTGCAGGGCAGCTCGTGGCGTGCGAGTCTCCACTGTGGCCGTGTGTCCACCCCGTGGCCTTGTCGCGTGCAGTAGCTACGTGCATTCGATTGCTGCCGTCTTCCGCAGAAGTGCTGCTTGAGCCTTTATGTATCAAGATATTCTTTTATTTTCAGTGGATTTCCTTTTATATCCTTTTATTTCCATAGGGTTTCTTTTTAATTATACAGATTACATCATCTGTAGATTTCATTTCAGGATCACAAAAGGGATATTGCAAAATTTCTCTTATAGAAAGGGGACCCCTCGGTACGCTGGGGTAGAGTCCCACTGCTTCGGGTTCATGGCTATTCAAATCCCACCTATTCTGCGTCCTTTAAGGTTCACTGTTCATCCCATTTTAATATATTTTGATATGATTAATATGCAACAGCATGAACTAGATCTTTGGAGATACGGCTATGAGCAGACTGCTGAAAAAGAAAATAGCTTTAAAGTTAAAATATTTTCCAAAAAATATCTAACAGGATTGAATAAACTAATGAGCATTGCTACAGACCTAAATATTAAGTTAAAATATCAAGCTGATAGACGCTCCCAGAACATAATTTTAAAAGGTAAGAGATGAACATTGAAAATAGTAGATCCACGAGATCGAATGTCCACCTCGTAGGATTTCCCATAAGGAGAAAGTTAAGCTCAAGACATGAGATAATTAAACAATAGAATAAATTTCCCTAAATTGAAGACACATCTTTAGATTTAAATAAAATCCCCACCCAGTGCCCTACTATGATGTTGCAAAAAGGTCCAGATATTTCTTCCTGAAATTAGTGAACCCCAGCAATAGAGAATCCTGCAAACTCACAGAGAGAAAGAGAGGGAGATGTTATCTACAAAGAAATGAAAAAATAATCTGTGAGGCATCGAACATCTCACCTGCAATAGGATGGAAGGTGGCAAAAGACTCGCCATAGACCGTGGGGAGGGTGGGTGTGAACCGAGACTTAGAACCACCCTTACCGATTCGTTCCCGGCAGTCCAGGCTTTTTCCAGTCTGCTTCTCCAAATTCTTCCAGCCTGCGCCATTACCGGGTTCCAAAGCCGCTCCCACGTTTTCAGGTATTTGTTGTAGCAACAGCGCCACTCTCACTACCCGTGCTCTGCCTTGGTCCCTTTCGTGCTGCTGTAACAAATAGACAGGATGATTTATGATAAACCGAAATTGATTTTCTCACAGTTCTGAAGGCTGGGAAGTCCAAGACCAAGGGGGTGAGGGGGAAGCATCTGGCAAGGACCTTCTCACTTGGTGGAAGGTGGGAGGCGAGAAAGAGAATGCAGGAGATGGCAAACCACTCCCAAGGTCACAAACCCAGTCCCATGGTAATGGCATCAGTCCATTCATGAGGGCAGAGCCCTCCTGATCTAAATACCTCCTACATTTCAATACCAATAATTCCAATAATTACCACAATAAGAAATTTCAACATGAGTTTTGGAAAGGACAAATATTCAAACTATAACAATAGATATTTGGTTTTATTTTTATTTATTTTAGAAATGGGATCTTGCTCTGTTGCCCAGGCTGGGGTGTGATAGCTCATTGTAGCCTTGAATTCCTGGGCTCAAGCGATCTTCCTGCCTCAGCCTCCCGAGTAGCTGGGACTACAGACATGTGCCACCACGCCCAGCTAATTTTTCTTATTTTATGTAGAGATGGGGTCTCACTATGTTGCTCAGGCTGGTCTCAAACTCCTGGCCTCAAACAATCTTCCCACCTCGGCCCCTTAAAGTGCTGGGATTACAGGCCTGAGTTCTGCATCCTCATTTCCAAGTGACTCAGATTTCCTCCCTCTTCATTAATTTTTGCTTACTAAAATGGTCAGCAGTACCTGGCAGTTCTATCTCAGAGATATCCTTACCCACATACCATCTCTTGCTGGACCTATTCCAGAATCCCAACTGGTCCCTTTTCTGCAGTTTTACCCTGGTGTGATTCATCCTCAATATTTCCTGCTTGAGTGTTTTTTCTAAAACATGCATTCGATTATGACACTCTCTTGCTTAAATCCCTTCAGTGTCTTACAACTCAGTAAAAACTGGCCAAAAGATTTGAACAGACACATCACAAAAATATACAAGTGTCCAATAAACATATAAAAAGATGCTTAACCTCAGTCAGCGGGAAATACAAATTGAAACCACAAGAAACCATTATACACCCATCAAGTTGACTGCAATTGAAAAGACTGAACATGCTAAGTTTTGGCAAGAATATGGAGTAACTGGAGCTCTCACACGTTGCTGTAAGGAAGGAAAATGGTGCAGCCACTTGGGAAAACAATTTTGCAGTTTCTTAAATATACTTCTACCACATAATGCAGCCATTCCATTCCTAAATATGGAAGCGTACATTCACAAAAGCCTTGTACACAAGTATCCGTATCAGCATTATTTGTAATAACCCCAAAAGGGAAACAACCTAAATGTCTATCAACAGGTGAAAGGATACACAATTTATGGTTATATCCCTGCAGTGGAATAGGACTCCACAATCAAAAGGAATAAACTAATGAAACAAGCAACAACGTGGATGAATCTCAAAATCAGGCTGAATAAAGGAAGCCAGACCAAGAGAAAAGAGAACATACTAGATGATCCATTTATAGAAAATTTTGGAAAATTCAAAGTAACCTAAAATAGAATGCAGATTGGTGATTGCCGGGTTACGTAGGCCAGGATGGGAAGAAAAAGGGGGATTATGAAGGGACAGAGGATTCTTCGGGGGATAATGGATATGTTTGTTATTTTAATGATGGCACTGACTTCTCCAGTGCATACAGTTTGACCCGTGTCAAAACCGATCGAATTATACACTTCAAAGCGTATGCACTTTCTTGTACTTCAATTTTACCTCAATAATGTTTACAAAATGGCATACAGATTCTGAAAGAAGAAAAAAACAATGTAGAGACTTGGTTCCCAAACATCTACAAGACAAAACATGACGAGAACCCAATCCTGGAATTAAAAGTGTTTTGTGATCCGTTATCCTCTGGCTGGATTTTGAGCTTCATCTCCACCCTCGGAGCTCCCCAGCACCTCATACCTCATTCCTGCATTAGCATGAGTCAGGTGCCTCTAATGATATGCCATTAATTTCGTCTTCCTCTGCCCCGCCATGCCTGCAAGGTGAATGCAGAAAATGTTTAGTTATATTGTTTCCTTTCTCCTGCCTGCCATGCCTGAGATCTGGATAATTCATGGGAAGGTGGGAGGAATGATGGAAATTTATTTAACTAGACAATGCAAGACCATTTGGTAGTCTCTGGAAGTGCTGCCATGTGTAGCTGTTATTTTAGACTTAGGGATAGATTTTGAGGAAGAAGGAAAATTACCCTGTAACTTTTCACGTTGAGGTCTTCACCTGATGGAAATATGCGAGGCCGTTACGCGGCAGACTGCCATTTCCTGCCGTGAGGCACAAATACCGACTGTAATGAAAACTTGGGGCCGGGTTCTCTCAAGAATTAGAGACGAAAACTCTGGCCCCAAATTTTCAAGCATGTTTTATAACCCATTATGAGTTAGAGGACATTCTTTAGAACTTGCAGATAGCTGAGCTGTGCAAAATATTTTTATAAAGCATAATTCATCCCATATTCCCTAAAGATCAGTTGCCTTTAACAATTTATTTTTTTTCCACCAACGATTC
The DNA here is from genome assembly GCA_963575035.1 of Avahi laniger. Lineage (NCBI taxonomy): Eukaryota > Metazoa > Chordata > Mammalia > Primates > Indriidae > Avahi > Avahi laniger. The sequence continues at coordinate 39,763 of CAUYSK010049853.1, read as the reverse complement.
TATATTCTTGGAAAACAATACTATTGGGCTCAGCCTCTATAAAGTAGGCTAGCAGGAGACGTTCTTTTCTACTTATATATAAAAAGCGTTCTTTTGTACTTACATGCAAAAAGTTACTTAGTTGAGATTGTTTTTCTCTTTAGCTCTGTACTTCAAGTATCTAAGTTTGAACTTACCTTCCCACCAAAACTCTTCCACCTTCTGCATTCTCAAGCTTGGTTGACGGCTCCACTATCGCTCTGCTCTTTCCAGCTGGAGCACTCACAGTCTAACCTCGCTACTCCCTGTCCGTCCCATTGGTGGCAGAATTCCGAGATGACCCCAGGATCTGCCACCTCCTGACACACATCTTGTCCATTCCCTGGTGTCCACACCTTCGCCCAGTTATTCAACCAAACACTAACGTAGGTGCTGCTGGGAAGGGATTTTGCGGATGTGATTAAGGTTCCAAATCGGTTGACTTTAAGAAAGAACGATTCCCCCTGGCCTAATCAGGTGAGCCCTTCAGAAAAGATCAGGCTTTTCCTGAAGAAAGAAATTCATAGTATGAGAGGGAGTTGATTGAGGATGATTCTCTCTTGCTGGCTTGGAAGATGGAGAGGCCACATGGCAAGGAATGCAAGTAGCCTCTAGAAGCTGAGACGTCCCCTCTCCCCAACTGACATTCAGCAAGAAAGCGAGGACCTCAGTGCCCACCACCGTGAGGAACTGAACTCTGCCCGCAGCCACGTGAGCTTGGAAGAAGACCTCAAGCTCCACACGGAATGAGCAGTGAGCCCTGTGACTTTAACCTGTGAGACCCGGAGCAGAGAACTCAGCTGTGCCATGTTTGGACTTCTGACCTACAGAACTGCAAGCTAGAAATGAGAGTCGTTCCAAACTGCTAAGTCTGTGGTCATGCGTTACACAGCAGGAGAAAACCAGCATACCCATCCCCTGCAAACACTCAGCACCAAGTTCTGTTAGAAATCTCAGCTCCATCCTGTCCTCTACTCTTCTGCTGCCTGCCCAGAGGCTCATCATCGCCTTCCTCAGCCGGCACAATGACAGTGGTCCCTCTGCCACGAGCATCTTCCCTTTCTGTTTTCCTTAACCCGGCCACTAGCAGCCCACCTCCCACCTGCCCCTTGCTCTCTCACTGTCGGTGCCTGCGCCCGTGTGTGCTATTCAGTTTCCCATTTTCTAGCAGAGAAGCAGCCAGCAGCGATAGGTAAAGCACGTGTGCACACTTCGTTTATGGAAGAAACATTGGTTGAGTGCCTGCTGTATGCCCGGCCTGTGCTTGGGATGGGGATTAGTGATTGACCAGGACACAGTCCCTGACTCTGAGGTGCTCACGCTGCAGGGGGAGAGACGGGCACACAGATCGGGAATCGCTAGATTGGGTGGCAAGAGCAATAGCAGAGATGCCTGTGGAAGCTCCAAGGATCTAACCTGCTGAACAGAAGGGATACGAGGTGGGGGAGAAGAGGGCTGGGAGGGCAGACAGGACTGTAGCAAGAGAGGGGATGTGAGCTGAATCTCGGTGGATGAATAGGAGTTACCCAGCAAAGGGTGGTGGGAGAAGGGCAGGAACCAGAGGGTATCCCGTGCAGCAGCACGAGCAAAGTCGTGGAAGTGAGACACACCTGTGTAGTGAAATGCAGGCCCTTGGGATTCCCAAAGCCTGGAGCTAAAGTCAGGCTCTAGTGAGAAACGAAACTGGAGAGGCAAGGGCCAAGATCACGAGGGCCCTGGTGTGTTACTGGGCCGGGGATTCTAAAACTGTAACGTGTGCATTGCTGAGGTACGTGTGGGAAAGTCCAGGTTTCCGGGAGGCAGCTGGAGATCACGATTCGGTACGACGTGTGAGCTCAGGAGTCAGCGTGGTCACAGGACCGTAGGTGGGCCTGCTGCAGACGCTCTCTGGTTGATGGCTTGAGACACCGTAGTCGGCAAGGGAGGCAGGGAAGGAACCTGAGCGCAGTGGGAGGCCGAGGAGCTCTGCTTTGCTGTGTTTCCATATTGGGCCTTCTGGGGGCTGGTAAGGGGCTTCATCTGAAAAGGAAAAGGAAGCCCTAATCCATGGGGAAAAGAACAAGGGTCCAAACTAGGGTAGAGGTAGTGGAGACGGAGAGGGGAAGTCAGAGGATTCTGGAGCTCTTTGGCAGGAAAAATCTGGAGGATGCGTGCTTGATTAGAGAGGCGAAGGACAGGCAAGGGCCAAGTTTCTAACATGAGTGGGTGGGTGGATGGCGATGTTGCCAATCGAAGGAGAACGTAGAAGGAAGACTGATGGGGTTGGAGAAGGTTATTAGGTCACTTTAGGACATGTTGAATGTGAGACGTGTACAGGACGTCGCTGTTGAATGTCACTGTGACGTCCAGTAGGCAGTTGGGCGCGGGAGTCTGAAGCTTAGGGGAGAATCCGGCATCCAGATTCTGGAGTCCACAGAACACAGGTGCTAGTCGAAGCCTGAGAGAGGCTGAGGTCCTCTGTAGCGAGGATGTAAGAGGAGAGGAACAACGTGCTAAGGACAGAATCCCAGGTAGCACCAACCGAACTAGGAACCCAGAGGAGAAGATGCAAAGGAAGCCGTAAAGGAAAAGCTGGAAGTGTGAAGAGAATCAGAAGAGAGCGATATCTTAGCAGCCATGGGAGTGGAGGAAAGGGAGAACGGATGATGTCAAATACACAGAAGGTAAGGGCTGAACGATGTCCCTTGGAGTGAGCATGGGTGGCCATTGGTAAATCTAATGAAGATATTTTCAGGTAAGTAGTAAAGGGGGAAGTCAGATGGAAATGCACCGGGACGCGAGGCAACAAAAATAGTAAATTTACACTACGTATCTGCAAAGTTCGAACGAGAAAGGCGGTAGGCACAGGCTGGACCATATTACAAGGAAACTGAGTGTCAAGGGAGAAATGTTTTAGAATGGCCGATTTGAGCACATTTATAGATTTTTTTTTTTTTCTTTTAAAGACAGAGTCTCACTCTGTTGCCCAGGCTAGAGTGCCATGGTGTCAGCCTAGCTCACAGCAACCTCCAACTCCTGGGCTCAAGCAATCCTGCCTCAGCCTCCCGAGTAGCTGGAACTACAGGTATGCGCCACCATGCCCGGCTAATTTATTCTATGTATTTTTAGTTGTCCAGCTAATTTCTATTTTTTTTTTTTTTTAGTAGAGATGGGGGTCTCACTCTTGACTCAGTCTAGTCTCGAACTCCTGACCTCAAGCGATCCTCCCACCTCAGCCTCCCAGAGTGCTAGGATTACAGGCGTGAGCCACCGCACCTAGCTCATATTTATAGATCGAAGGTGAGGAGAGTGTAGAACGAGAGGCTGGGGATAGAGGAGGGTGAAGGAGTTTCTTAAGGAGCAAGGTCCTGGGAGACATGAGGTCGAGGGTCAGGGCAGGGAGAGGGGTCAGCCTCACACAGGAAGTTTGCCCCCCTCACTGTGAGTGGAGGAGGAAAGAGGAGTGTTGACAAGAGTGTCCAAGTGACCTTAATTGTCTTCATAAATCAGGAGGAAGTTTCTCTGCTGATAGTGGGTTCTCAGAGTTAGTTTAGTGGCCAAAACAACCCTATCCTCACTTCACAGAGTAGCATCTGCTCATGTATCCGATAGCCCAGGGCAGAGCTGGCTCGAGGGGTGCTTGATGTTGGGACTCCAGCCATATCAAGACCTGTTCCCTCTGCCTCGGGGCACAAGGTTTGGCCCAGCTCGCTGGTTTTTCTTCCACGCCCAGGCTTCATTCTCAGACAAGTTCTCTATTTGGGGTTATAAGCCAGCTGTACTAGGAACTGACTTCATGACAGCTGAAAGAACAGGAATCTTCTGGGAGCTTTTCAATGAAGTCTTGACATTTACTCTAATTAGACAAGCGCAGGTCCTGTACTCCACCCCTGATCTGGGGCACTGGAAATTAGGGAAGGGAGTGGTTCCTCATGGTAGTAGCATCAGAATTACTTGGAAAGGCTGTTAAAACACAAATTCTGGGCCCCACCCCAGAATGTCTGACTCAGTAGTTCCAGGGTGAGAACTTGCATTTCTAACAAGTTCCCAGGTGAGGCTGATGCTTCCAGTCCTTTGAGAACTGCTCATCTAGAGGCAATTAAGGTGCAGCGACCCAATAAGGGGAACTGTCTACTCCCGCATTCTCTGCTCTCCAGAGCCAGTCTCTGAGCATGTGTTTGGCTTGTCCTGTGAAATAAATCCAGGGAAACATCATTTCTTCCACACAGAACTGAAGACCTGCGTAGGCTGTTAGCAATAAGTCAGTGAGATGTGCCAAAGCACAGTGCAGGGACTCAAATGGCACGACAGTGGTTTTCTTCACAGTTGTAGTTTTTGAAGAATTCTTCCAAGCTGATTGTTGGCAGCACAGTGAAGACAAGATTTGTGTTGTTGTTAAACTCCTGATATGTGGATTTCTGTCCTCTAAGTCAAGTAAAAAAGTCTCCTGTTTAAATCATACACTTTGACATTTCTATAAATGGTATCCTCTATTTTTGTCATCTTGTATTTCGCCAACCTTATATTTTCATCAAGTTGATGTAACAGACTAAAACGAAATATACGAGTTGGGAGAATGACTTCCAGAAGCTTATTTCTTATCTATGTGCATTTTCAAGCCCTCTCCTCCAAACACAGACACACACCCTTCAAATGAACTAATACAAATTTAACGCCAGAGTTTTTACTAATATTTGAATAGATTTTCTTTCATTGTAATAACTTTAAAGCCTTAATCTTCAAGTGTAAGCTGAGCTAATGTCACCTCTGCAGCGGAGTCGTCACCACAGGACGAGGAATGAAGTAGAAGGCAGCTTTCTACCTGACCAGTAGCCAAAGTCGCTTCTGCAGGGTTGAGGTCAATTTCTGACTAAGGTGTGGTCTCCAGCCAGGCACGCAGGCACGGAAGGGGAGAGCTGGGTGTGCGGGGCAACCAATCCTTGTGCAAGACCTGAATTTGACTGTTGGATCTAGTAATGGGGACAAATCTGGACACAAAACCTGTGGTTTCATTGTGATTGTTGTGATCGTGGAGGTGCAGCTCCTTGTGGACACCTGGGAGGTTTACTTGCCCCAATTTTCAAATCAAAAGTCAAGTGCCTGGAATTATGTAGTTCCCAGGTAGTTCTCTGACCATCTCCTTCTGCTCCTGGACTTGGTGGCCTGGCCCCTTCACTGGTCCTGTTAACTTTTCATTCTTACAGTGACCATAAATCTGATTGTAGATCTGGGAGTCATCACTGTACAGATGGAAACCTAAGGAGAGGAAATTGCCCAGAGAACGTGTAGAGTGAAAAGGAAGGTGAGCCTGGGGTGGGATTCTGAGAGTTGCCTGCATTGAAGGACAGAGAGAAGGAGTGGAAAAGGAGACACAGGGAGATCAGCCATGAGGTTAGGAGAACCAGGAAATGAGATCAGAGAGATGGGGACATATTTTGGAAGGCCTCTTAGACTATGATAAGGGCTCCAGATTTTACTCTGAGTGAGATGGGAAGCCATTGTTAGGTTTAGCAGAGTAGGGATGAGTTTGGGGGCAAAGACATCTTTTCTATCATGGCAGGAAGAAGATGAAGAATTTGTAAGCTGAGAAAGGAGGTTGAGGTTCTTATCCAATTTCCTGTGAGGTAGGAGAGGAGGTCAGCTACTGAGAGGGACAGGGGAAGGAGCATGGTGAAAGCTTGAGTAGAGTGAACGAATGTTAAAATAACACTGAGAGAAGCATTTCCGGAATGGTAGAGTAAGGACCTCCGAAAATCTACAATAAAAGACTGGCAAAAATCATCACAATCAACTTTACTGGAACTTTACAAGTTGACGAAAGTCTTGCAATAATCTAAAAAATGTTTATTCAAGGAAAGCAGCTGAATCTAGGTAAAAGCAACAAGATTTGTGGTTTACACTATTCCCATTGCCCTCTTCCCACTTCTGCAGTAACAACTCCACAGGAATTATGTGGAAAACCAGCAGGCTAGCGGCCATGGGAGTGGGCAGAGTTGGGTGAGAACTCCCCTTAAGCCCCATTCCCAGATCATTGTCACTATTTGACCTGCTGGCAGCTCCCTGAAAAGTTCCATTTATGGATCTTGTCTTTATTTAACCTGATTCAGAACTTACTCAACATGAACAGCACAATCCCCAGGGCATTTGTAGAACAGTCATTGGCAGCTGTTCAACACTACAGTTGTCTGAGGCAGCAATACCATTTGGGACTAATAAGAGGCTCAGTTAAAAATGTAAAAGGAAAAACTGGGGAATTAGATGTTCACAGAAGACACTGAACAGCTCTGACATTACTAGAAATCTAGAATGTCATGCTCATGTGCAGGGAAAGACCTGTGAAGAGGTGACCTAATCTTTCACTTCTGGCTGAGCTTAAGGCTCTGCACAAGTAGGAAATGAAGGCTAAGGCAGAGTTAAAACCTGCATGCCAGAGCATTAAAGGCATACTCCAACACACAAATAGAACTCCTCAGCAAACGGGTGGTAGGTTTATGGGTTGAAGGAGTTTTAAGGAATCTGTCTAACCATTAGCTGACCACTAAGCTAACTGAGCAGAGACTTCAATTGCTAAGCATGAGAAAGAATATAGATTTTGCAAAATTAGTCCAGGAAAGTCACTAAACAAATAAGCAACAACAGCAACCAACTTCAACAACAACAAACCCTAGAAAGGTGATGGGGAATCTGATCTTTAGAGTTTCCACATTATATTAAATGTCTAGTTTTCATCAAAAAATTACAAGATATGGAAAGAAACACAGAGCAAGCAGTAGAAACTGTCCCTAAGAGAGCCCAGATATTGGACTCACTAGATAAAAACTTTATATCAACTATTGTAAACAAGTTCAAAGAACTAAAGAAAACTATATCTAAAGAACTAAAGGAAGTGTGAAAACAATGTCTAACCAAATAGAGAATACCAATAAATAGAAATTATAAAGAAGAACCAAATAGAAATTTAAAATTAACAAAATGTACAGTAATTGAAATGAAAAATTCACTAGAGGGTCTCAAGAGCATATTTGAACAACCAGAAGAGGGAATCAGAAAACTTGAAGGTCAATTGAGATTTTCTAGTCTGAGGATGGATTAAAAAAAAAGAAGAAAAGTGGACAGAGCGTCAGAGACCTGTAGAACACCATCAAACGTACCGACACCTGAGTCCTGGAGTCCAACAATGACAGAAGAATGAGAAGGGGGAAGAAAGAATATCTGGAAGTTCCAAATCTGATGAAAAACATTAATTTGCACATCCGAGAAGCTCATTGTAAGAATGAGTCCCCAGAAAATTCTGAGTGAAACAAGCCAACCCAAAATGATTTCAAAATATACAATTCAATTTATACAAAATTATTAAAATGATAAAATTACATAATCCAGAAAACAAAGTAGTGGTTTCCAGAAGTTAAGAGGAAGGTAGAGGTTGGAGGGAAGTGGATATGGCTACAAAAGGACAATAGGAAGGATCCTTGTGGGAATGGAATGTCCTGTGTCTTGACATTATCAATGTCAAATATCTGGTTGTGATCTAATACCACGGTTTTGAAGGTGTTATCATTGGGAAAAGTTGGGTAAAGGGTACACAAGATCTCTCTGTTTTATTTCTTAAAACTGCATGTGACTCTACTGTTATCTCAAAATTTTTTTTAAAACCTGCATAATGCACTAAGAAAACTGTGTCGATGGGCTTATAATGCATAAAAATGTAATTTATATGACAATAATGGCATGAATGATGATGGAAATCATAGGACTATATTAGAGAAAACTTTTAAAATATTATTGCAATTAAACTGGTAGTAATCTGAGCTAGATTATTTTAAATTAAATGTTAATTGCAACCCCTAGGGCAATCGAGAAGAAAATAAATGGGAAAATATACCAAAAGAAACAAGAAGAAAATTAAAATGGCTAGAAAATATTTACTTAACATGAAAGAACCCAGTACTGGAGAAGAGAGAAACAAAAAAAGACATAATGAAAGAAAACAAGTAGCAAAATGGCAGATGCAAAGCCTACTGTACAGCGTATTTCAGTCCCTCGGCCACGGTGATTAGTTTAGAGCTGGGCACACGACCCAGGTTGATCCCATGTGAGGTTATTCAGTGATTGGGAAGCTCACTCTCCCACTGGACAAGACAAAGGAAGACTTGGTTGATCTGGCATTCATCTGGTGAGAGCGAGTGGAGCCAAGCTATGGATGTAGCTCCCTGTGGATGCAGCTGACATAAGGAAAGAAAAAGACCCACACTTGAAGAAAAGGCCTTGGCCTCACACCAAAATATTACTGAATAGCAGATGATTTAAAATAAAGTGTTTATCTTTTTACATTTCTTTTTGCATTTAAACTGACCAACAGGCAGTCCCCCGTGTTGGATAAGAGGTTTCTACTGCCTGGCTTGGCTAAGAGTTACTTTCCTATGGAACTGGCCATCCACAGTGTCTGAGGGTCCAATAATCTGAAATCTTTCGGGCTTGGAAAAGCTTAATTCTCCTTCAAGCTAAGGTTGGTAGCAAAGAATGCAGGAAGGTGGGAACTACTAATAACAGCAAATAATTTAGGCCTGACACTCTCCCCCTCTTTCATTTTTAACACCTTAGTTTATGCATCAGTGACCAGGTGAATGGCAGAGACAGGGAATTGCTAAATTTTTAACGAAACTGTATTTCCAAAGGAGTCCCAAGTTTGGCCAATAAATGTTGGTGACCCTGAAGGTCTAGTGTTGAGAAAAGAGCTGTTCCCTCTCTCCTGGGTGTGCCCATGAAGCCAACAGTGGGGGAGATGGGGTACTTTGGTGACATCACTGGGCTGTGGGTCAAGACTGGCCTGAAGTTTATCCTTAACCTTTTTTACTTAATTATATGAGCCAACGTATTTCCTTTACTGTTTGGATTTGATTTTCTGTTTGTTTCCAAACACATGCAAAGAATAGCCTTTTGGCTTAGGGGTGGGGGGACAGGGTCTAAAAATAGATTAAAAAATCCAACCAGATAAAGTGCTTATCTCCCTTTGAGGATTTTTAAGAAATGCAAGGTTGGTTTGTTTGTTTTGTTTTCCAGCTAGCTACATTTCCAGAAATGTTTCAATGCCCCACAGATCTCTTAGTGCCCTTCATAGCTTGGTACCATGGACACCTGCCCAGCTGAACTTCCGCTCACCCTGCCTCTGATGTTGTTATAGAGTTTGCTCTGCCCACAAAGGCCAGTGGATGAATGATACCAGGACGCCCAGACTACACCCCTGATGGGCCCTTTAACACGTGTGCATGGACCAGCACAGCAGAGCAGAGCTGGCAACACGGAAAGGAGCAGACGGGGTGAACCCACTTGCTTTGAGCAAGGGCATCGTGCGTCAGGAGGCAGCCCGGGGTCATCCTGGTGCGATGTCCCATCTGCTGGGACGTCCTCGCCAAACACAGGCTTTTGCATCTGCTCCTGCAGGCAATGTTTGTGCTGCTCCGATCCACTTAGATCCACTCCTCACCCTTCCCCTGCACCGCTCCGTACTGCACGAGGAGTGAACCCCATAGACTATTAAATATTTCCCAAGCTGGGAATGGCCCTGGGCAGTCACTAGTGGGAGACGAGGGAAGGAAGGAGGGAGAAGCCAGGGTATTTTTCCTGCTCCCTATCTGTCCCTGGGGACATCTGGTGCGATGATTGAGTCCCTTCTAGCTCCCGTCTGATGACCTCAGCTCTCTCCCCCTCCTCGCTCTGGCGCAGAGGAGGCGGTGACTTCCTGGTCGCGACCTCTGAGTTGTATCCCTATCTGCTGCTGAACATTTCAGCTCTTCCTTCCTTGGAGTGACCAGTGTCCTGCACCAGGCCCCTCTGTTTTAAATACTCGCGTGGTTTCTCTTCCCTGTGATGATGCTGACTGATACAGTAAACAAACCAAAGCCTTAGTTCAGAGCTGCAGAAAAATGGGTCTGAAACATAAAGCCACATTGCTATCCTACATCTGAAGGTTTCTAGTCTATTTGTTTGCCATTTAATATGCACTCATGTTATTATATTCCCCCCTCGCGATTCTCAACATTTCTTCTATTTATGACTTGAAGTTGCACTTCAGCCTATAAATGCACTTTCTTGTTTTCTAGTTACTACATCTTGGCATAATACTTTCCAAACACCGTTTTATTATATTCCACACTTAAAAAGCCACCTGGATATTCTTCCTTTCTAGTCTTTTTGTTAAACTATCTTTAAGCCCCCTTGCGTGTTTTTGTAATGTGTAACGCAGACTCTGTTACGACAGAGGTTTCAAAAGACTTGTGCAGCTGGGAACTTTTTGATGATTTCATTTTATAAGTCCTTTGGAATGAACGTGGGCATTAAGAGACACAATGAATACAATATCAGTTTAACAAGATTTGAGTGGCCTTAGTTTTACGGAGAAGTTAACATTTCTAGACATTGCGATTCCACCAGTGGCTTTCTCTATAATGTTTAAAAAATGGAATTTAGCAGACATATAAAATGGAAAAAGAGAGCAAAGTTGTCATAAATCTTTTATACTAAAGTGTTTTGTGATTGCTTCAGAAAGAAATAAGATGAAAAGGGCCAGGTGCTATTTGTTAAAGTATTGGGTTGATGTTTCAGCATCTCAAAGGAATATAATGAAAGAAACCAAAGAACATAGGTCACAGGTTTGACGGTAACTCACCAGAAAAATCTGGCCCATCTGGCCTCCCACCACAAAACAAGAACGTGCAAGGCAGCCAAATCAGTGAAAAGTGCACGGCCTGGCAGAATTCACCAGAACCTCCCCTGTGGCAGGCCGAGTCTGCCCCCATACTGGGCCATGCTGCTTCTCTGTGTCACCACAGGGCAACCAGAGGCAAGCTATGGGGGCGATCTCACTTTTGTGACTACTTGCTGTGGTGGTCACTTCAGCTACTCATGCCACCAATATTGCTGTCCCCGAGGGAGATCACGTGGCTGTATCACTTGGGCCAGAAAGATCAGGAGAGCCCTCACGTGTGCTCCTCTGCAGTCTGGATGCTGGTGAACACCAAACTTCAGTGCTGAGCTGAGCCTTCGGGTTAGCTGTATTCCCCATGGACGTTTTACTCTTTAGGGTCTTTGGTTTACTAGATAGTTTGCACTTCATCCTCTGAAAAATACTTAAAGGTTGCTTAACATCTGGACTTTTAAAGAGTCTCCATATATTTTGGAGAGCTTACTATAGCAGTCTGCATAATCTCTCTCACCTTTTTAAAGACAGGGTGTCCCAAAAGTTGCCCTAAATTTGCCTGCGTATGGCGATTTGGGGGATACACTGTGGTTGTGTAATAGTCCCTCGCATGGATATAACGTTGTTTAAACCAGTGTCATGTTGGTGGACACTTTGGATATTTCTGTTTTTTTTCACTATTACAGACACTGCTGCAGTAGACATCCATGGGCGTTTTTCTTTGGTGGACTTCCTTGACCGCTTCTACGGGATGAATTTCTAGCAGTGGGATCTCGGGTCGCAGGGCACATACATTTGACATTTTGATAGATATGGCTGCAAGTTTCTTCTTGGAATATTATGCCAGTTTATGCTCATTCAAACAAATGAGAGTGTTCGTATAAACTACCATCATTTCTTTTTAGTTTTTAAAGCCGTATAGCTTGGTCATTTAAAATCGATATTAAAGGAGGGTGATTCCTGGTTATTACAGAATCCTTTTGTTTCCCGAGTGCCTCGATGGGATGGGGTTGGCGAGCAAGTTTAGAGGCAGAAGCGAAGGCACAGTTACATCTTCCAGAGTGATTTCAAGGCAGAGAAGCTTGAAGGGAGAGGTGTGGAATTCTTGAGGCCGGAGACTGCAGCCTGCAGGATGCGGGGCTGGGTTGGGGGTCGGAGGGAGGAAGAAAGAACGATTTTCCTGGCACTGCAGCACAGAAGGGACTCTGGACCAGAGGCTGTCAGAGGGGTTTTGAATTCACAACGTGGGATGAGTGTTGCACGTCTTCCCTCCCCCGCCAAGTTGCCAGTAAACTGCACATTCGTCCTTACTTCGTTTTGGAGTAAGTACGTTTTTGAGTAACTCTTTTGGGAGTGCTCACCAAAGACGACAAGGCGGCAGTGGCGTCAGAATCACAGTCGTCTGATCACCTTGCATATCGTTTGGAAAAGGAAGACAAAGGCAAGCAAGACCCGAATGGTTCTATCACCCTAACGTCACCGCTGTCACAATTTTGCTGGGTTCCTGGCCATCCTCTTCTCTTTGTGAGCATTTTTTACGCAGCTGCCATCGCAGCATAAGTACAATTTTGCATCCTGCTTTGTAAATTTGAGCTTACAGTGTATGTGTGCACTTACGAACAAGATTACAAGACGGAGAAACGAACCCTTTATATTCTTATTTTTCACTTTTATTTGCAAGTTTATTGCGCCCGGAAGTAATCGTAGGCATACGTGTGCAGTGAACGTGAACATTTGGGATTCTGTTCTTAGGGCCGGAAGTTCAGTGCATGTTACACGGATGTGTTTGGGGAACAAAAATATGACAATAAATAAGCTGTCGAGGGCTGTTGATGTCACCTTTTAGTTCTAAATATAGAAAGTGGTACTGACTGAAACACCTACTCCTTAACCTTTTGCAGATATAACTTATGCAGTTGTACTAACAAAATGCTTTTGTTAGTATTTAGGTTCTTAGATTTTTAAGTAATTTTTAATAGATAATTGAAAGCTAAAAATCCAATCTGATTGTACATGCCAGCTTGATAAAGAAAGACATTTTCTCCTTAAGTTGTTGTTTTCCCAAAATGTAATTTTGCTTATGGAATTTCATGATTTATTGAATTTTGCATGTACTGATTTAAGTAGCTAATTAAATACTTTAGCAAAGGAAATTACAGAATTACAGAATTGACTAGATACTTTGCTTACATACTGCTAAGTAATACATGAATCTTGTTTAATATTTGGATTGTAAATAATTGTAGAAGTTGCTTCTAATAAATATTTAGCATAGATGAGAAAGAGATTTAAAAAACCCATATGATTGTCTTCATGATATATAAATAATAAGAAATAGTTGTGTGCTCCATACATACTACTCACTGTGACTTGCACATCTCTCATTATAAAATTTAGGGTCAATTATGAGGCTTAACTTTCCGGTTTTACTAAGACTAGAGCATATTTTTAGGACTCTTAGGGAAGCTGAAGGGTTCACGTGGGGATGACCAACAAGATCAGGCCTCTCGCTCTCTTCTTTCCATGCGAGTCTTTCCCTGGTCCTGTAGAGCCCTGGGATGAAAGTGTAACCCACTAGCTATCTCTGCCCACTTCCCACCAATCTTAATGTTCTGCTGTAATTTTAGGGATCCAAGTTCCTGCTTTTGATATGACCTAATTGCGATGCAAGTGTTCACGAATTCTTCTTCTGTTTGCTGTGTTTGCTTCCCTTCTGATCTTGATCTCTTTTGGTCCTGGCTGTTACCCTTCCCCCAAATCCAGAGATTTTCAGAGCTTGTTTAATAATTTAGCTAGGGAATTTTGACTGTGGCATCAGGTTCCAAATTACTAGATTTTAGCAATTGAATAGAAGGGATTAGCAACTTTCATAACATACCAGTTAAATATGGTTTTAGCTTACTGAGGAGGCCCAAGATTTCCAGTGCTTACCAGTCAGTAACTTATCTTTAGAAAGTCAATCATGTCTAGTCATGTATTCTTTCAGGCCATCTCTGTGCTGATTAGTAAAAACTGTAATTCCAGGTTCATCTTTTTCTTTCCCCTACGTCTTGTCTTATTCATGTTGAATGATCGAATGGATCTGAGTTTTTAAAAATATGCTTTAAACTTTTGTAACTTAAAGTTATATATTCTTGAAATAATAAATCAGAAAGAAGATTTGGTATTTAAATGCACAAAGTGTTTAAAATGGTTAATAAGATTTTCAGTGAAACACAAAATTTGCTAAGACTTTGTTGTCATCTATTTAACTTTTGGATCAATCCTGAATCAGATGAATTTATATGTTTGTTAGCAAATTTATTAGTAGGTTGCTTGAGAAATATTTGAGAAATATAATTTCTAAATCCTGATGATTCTTAACTCTTTGAGGGTTAATGAATTTCCTTCTTAAACTATAGATTTTATTTTTAAGACAATTCCACATTCTTCCTCTTAAGTGCTTATCCAACCTGAGTTTGTGAAGTACTGGATGTTCCTGGCTTAAATGTAATATATAAATAGTATGAAATCAAAAGCAGTTTTTAAAAATCTTTGGCGTTGTATCATTTCATATAATATGTATTCTACCACTAAGAAAAGATTTCCTAGGAAAGAATAAAAAATATTTTCTTATATTTCAGTTTATTTCAATATGCGAAGAAACCAATCCCCTTACATCATAAAGACTCGTACAAAATCATGAAGAGTTACAGCAAATGTTTTATAATTGTCGCATAAACTCTTTCCCAATAACGTTACAAAAAATTCATAGCCTAAAAGAATTGACTGAGGAAGACAAGTATAATTTTTGTAAGAAAGAGAATTTAAATAGTCATTTGAACTAAAATTGTCCCTCGATATCCACGGGGGATTGGTTCCAGGACCCCCGCAGACACCAAAATCCACAGATACTCTAGTCCCTTACCTAAAATGATGTGGTATTTGCATATAACCTACACACATCCTCCCGAATACTTTATATCATCTCTAGAGTACTTATAATACTTAATACAATTCAATGCTATGTAAATAGTTGTTATATTACTTCTTATTTTTATTTTTTTATTGTTTCTTTTTCCTGAATATTTTTGATCTGATTTGTTGACTGCACAGATGTAGAAGTCGTAGATATGAAGGGCCTTCTGGAATAAACTTTTTCAAAAGAGTAAAATGTGATTCTTACTACTTTTTCAAAATAGTAAAACTTCAAATTCCAACAATGCTATAATCTCTCTCCAACAATAGTTTTTGAATATAAAAATAACTGCTCTAGATAAATGAAGAAGATGGGACTATCTGGTGAAAACTGGTTACATGTTAAGCTGTTGAAATTTAAAAAAAAAATTAAAGCCTCTTTGAAAATAAGTATTCCTCTAGTAAAGCATTAAAATCTCACTAAAAATAACTCCCTAATTATGATTATTAATAAATGAATCTCCAACACATTTTTTAGAAGATTGAGGAAGCAATTAGATTTAATTTTCTCAACAATAAAATATGTAATTATTAATAACCTAAACTATAATACTCACACATTTCAAGTAAAGCTCTCTAAGTAATGAACAAAAATAGGAAATGAAAAAAATATTGATTTTAAAAGTAGTCACAAAGAACACTATAATATTCATGGTATAAAACTTCAGAAGAATAGCAAAGAATCGACAGGAAACTATCACTGTGTACACTATTTAGAACAATTATATAATGCATATGTTTGCCCAAGAATAGTATCTATTATGAAAAACACTGTAATACTGATCTATATTATCTCATTTATATTTTAAAAGTTATTCCTCGATGAAATATTTAAAACAAAGACATTGTAATTCTTAAATTCAAAAAGTGCCTACAAATTAATAAGAAAATGACTCAGAAAAAAATTATAAAAATGAGTGAAGTAGTAAATGAACAGGAATCTCACAGAAGATAAAAGCAAATGGTCAATAGATGTAAACAAATATGCTCAGGCTCATAAGTAGTAAGATATTAGCAGATTAAAACAATAACATTCTCATCGGAGCAGCAAGTTTTAAAGATTGATGACGTACAGTGCTTTCGAAGGCATGGTTATATATTGTGAGTTGTAAATAAGTAGAATCTTTTTGAAAAGTTGCATGTAGTATGTATTAAACATATTTGAAATGCACATTCTCTTTGCCATCGCAGTGTGGAATATATATATAATTATGCAAGTATGTAAAGCTATGTATTAATATATAAAAATGCACATCTGTTTCTAATAGCAAAAATTTAAAAACTCAAAAGTCTATCAACAGTTGATGGGTTAAATCAGTAATACTATATCCTTATTATAGAATTCTATGCAGTCATTAAAAATAATGAGTAGATAAATTTACTTGGAATGACAAACATTTCATGATATGTTGTTAAATAAAAAATTATAGCCAAATACATAAAAATGATTCCAGTAGTTTAAAGTAGTCTTGGATATGTAGTGTCCCCAGGTATGGGCAGAAGCAAATGCCAATCCTGTCTGGAGTGAGTTTATTTTTCCCAGGTCCCAAAGAATTTCCTGAAAAAATAAATTTCCACTCAATGTTACTAATCATCAGGGAAATACAAATTAAAACCACAATGAAATATCACCTTACCCTGTTAGAATGACTTTTATTAAAAAGTCCCAAAACAATAGATACTGGCGTGGATGCAGAGAGAAAGGGATGTTTATATACTGTTGGTGGGATTGCAAACTAGTGCAACCTCTATGGAAAACAGTATGGAGATTCCTCAAAGAACTAAAAGTATACCTACCATTCAATCCAGCAATCCCACTACTGTGTATCTACCCAAGGAAAAGAAGTCACCTACACTCAAATGTTTATGGAAGCACAATTCACAATTGCAAAGATAAGGAATCAACCCAAGTATCCATCAATTCATGAGTGGATTAACAAAATGTGGTATATATATACACCATGGAGTACTACTCAGCCATTAAAAAGGAATGAATTAAAGTCTTATGCAGCAATTTGGGTGGAAATGGAGACCATTTTCCTCAGTGATGTATCTCAAGAATGGAAAAATAAACACCACATGTTCTCTCTAATAATTTGGAACTACATCATGGACACATGGCACAGAAAGAGGTAAAAATCATTATAAATCAAGAGGAAAGGGTAAAAACCTACCTCACAGGTACAATTAACACTCTTCAGGTGATGGACACACTTACGGCCTGGACTAAAGCATTTAAGAACTATCCATGTAACAAAGACACTTGTACCCCCTGAATATTTTGAAATTAAAAAAAAAAATTTCCAAACAAAATGAACAGCTCACAGCCAAAAATCATTCAAAATACAGGGAAACAAAGTACCATGAGTAAGAAGCAGCAAGAGTAGGGATAACAGAAACACACTCAAAAGTACTTCAGATATCGTTATAATGAGATATGTATTACAAAATAATTATGGTTAGCTTGTTTAAATAAATGAAAGAAAAGTTTTAAAATCTGTACAAGAAACTGTACACAAGGATCAACTACATTTGAGCAAGAACCAAGCAGAGTACCTAGAAATGAAAAATATAATAACCGAAATGAACAAAAAACCTCCAAGGATGGGCTTAACAGTAGATTTGATGCCGCTGAAAAGAGAATTAGTGATCTCAAAGACAAATAGGCATGAAGGAATTATCCAGAATGTTGCACAGAAACACGACGCAAAATATGGGAAAAGTTAAGCAAAATAGTGGATAGAGTGGAAATGTGTCTAACTAAAGATCCTGGAAAAAAAAAAAAAGAGAAAAGGGAGACAGAGGTAATATTTAAGCATAAAATAGCTGAGAATTTTCCAGAACTGATGAAAAGCATCTTCTTTGAGATTTAAGAGCACAGTGAAAACCCTGCAGAATAAATCCAAAGAAAACCCACAATTCGCCAAATCACAGGGAAACTAGAGAGCAATAAAGACAGAGAAAATTTTTAAAGGACATGGACAATATTACCTTCAAAGGAGCAAAAAAACTGATAGTTCATTTCTTGACAGCAACAAAGGAAGCCAGAAGACTGTGGAATAACATGTTCAATGTGCAAAAGGAAAACCGTTTTCAACCTAAAGCTCCATACTTAGGAAAACAATCTCGTCTGCGCGAAGCCAGAATGGTGACATTCTCAGGCCATCAAGTACTGAGAGGAGTTTGCCATCAGCAGACCTTTGCTAAAGGAAGGCCCAGAGTGTGCTAGAGATAGAAGGAAAGTGATCGTCTTGCGTCACAATCTGAGATACAAACAGAAAAGGAGAGGGACTTCCATTAATAACCAAGACACAGTAACAGGATTTGGATTTAGGCTCTTGCCTGAACCACCACCAACAGTAGAACAGAATGGCAGGAGGGAAGGATTAGAAAAGGACGTGAGCAACCTTTTGGAGGCGATGATATGTTCATTCTGTTGATTGTACATGTGTCAAAGCTTTTCAAATTGTGCAGTTTCAATATGTGCAACTGATTGTATGTCAATCATCCTAAATAATTGTTAAAAGAAATGGAGAGCTGAGAAATTGGTAAATATATGGATAAATATAAATAAGACAATTCTATGCAATAGCAATATTTGTGTTTTAAGGAGTTTAAAAAAAGAATTTAGATGCATGGCCACAATGGTATCTCATACCAGGTGGCGTACAATTCTGCCAGGATGGGGGTAACGTTCCAGAGATGGGTAAAGATACTGATTATCCTGAGACGTTGACAAGTTAATGATGCATGGCATTTTTCGGGTAAACATTAAAGGAATAGTATCAGAGCACATGACTTCCAAATACTGGTGGACAAAATAGAATTAGAAGAAAGAAGGCAGCAGAGGAGAGAAAAAGAACCCTAGAAAAGGTGGCACAAATAGCACAAAATAAAATGACACATAATGTACATAAATTAAATGCCTTTGTTAAACACAAAGAGTGTCAGACTGCATTTTTTGAAAAGCAACTGTATGTCTGTTTCAACAAACGTATCTAAAAGATAAGTCTCCAGAATGAAAGTAAAAGATGGAAAAAGATATACCCAGAAAACACCAAAAAGAAAGCTGTTATACCTCTATTAAAATCAGATAAAATAGACTTTTAGGCAGAAATCATTACTAGAGAAAAACAGGGTCACTTTATAATGACAAAAGGGTCTAATCCCAAGACAATGTAACAAATTTAAATTTCTATGTACCTGTTGAGAGCTTTAAAATATCAAAAGCAAAAATGTTCTGTATAAATAATTGTGGCCAGTGAGGTATAAGTATTAATAGAATTGTGGTATGGCAATTTCCAGAAAGAAAGCCAGTTTCTGACCTTTGCCCCCTGACTTAGACTTTCCTCCTTCTCCTGGCTGGTCTGTCGTCATGGCGGCTGGAGACAGCAGATCTTGGGGACTTGGGTCTTGCATAGAGGACAGTCCTGGGGTTTCGTAGAGTCCAGCCACAGCTGCAACCTTAACTGTTCTCTCCAGGCTATTGCGAATAATCAGCTTCTGTCTCCCGTACGCCACTGTTTTGGGAGTCTCTATTTCTCACAACAGAACCTAATCTTAACTAATACAGAGTGAGTTTACGGAAGCCAAGGAAGTAGACACTTTTTCAAGGAAAGGGAAAAAATCATCACTGCTTTCCTAATCCCAAAGTGCTCCTGAGATATTATTATAACACTTAGGCAATCAATGCGACGCAGGAAAAAATAGTTCCCTCGAATGACAACTGGCAGTCTAGCACATGGTTTGTTAATCTAGGCTTCTGCCTCTCACTTTGAGCTGGTGTGCCAGTTAGGAAGGAAATAGAAAATTAGAAGATTAGTTTGCTTCATTTAGACTTCCCTTTTTTTCTTTCTACTTCAAACACTTAATATCCATGGCAATTGCCAAACAGTCCGTTTGTGCTTAATATCCTCTATAGGAAATCTAATTGATTAAAAGGAATATCCTCCAGAGAATACACACATTCAAATTTCGGTTCTATAATATCCCATTACAATCTGTTTGTGTTCCTTAGAAACTGGTTTTGTTCCTGCTGCTGTTGCTGGGGCTGTTGTTTTTCACCCCAGTGAGAAGACGGAGAGAAGAATTGCTCAAGTGTGAACACTTGCCAGGCAACGTAAAGACGGGAAAACTAACCGCAGAGAGAGTCGAAGGAAGATTTCAGTATGGAAAACCGAAAGCGAGTGACCTCACTAAATGCACTTCATGATGCCAACTCTGAAAGCTAATGGGTTCTGGAGCATTCTGATTGGTGCAAATCCACAACGGAGCGTGTAGGGGAAAATGACTTCAGACCTTGAAGGGCCTGAAGTACGGGAACTGGTGACCAAACTGCGGTGCCCATGAGTGCTTTCCAAAAGGTGTAGATGGTTTATGGGAAATCGGTGTCAAGATTCCAGATTCTTCCGAAAATTTGTACATCTAAGAACCTTCCTACGCACAAAACGTCATCCCAGTTTTCTTTTCCTACCTTTCTTTTTACAATCATCCTTCTCCCGCTCAAGAAGACTTTGAGCTGTATTCCAGTCAATGAAATAAACAGATCATCTCACCATAAACCCCAATTTATTTATGTTCCTACAAATAAGTCACATCGAATGGTAAAATGGATTTTCGTTGCAAATAGTTTATTCATCATTTCATTCTTTGAAAAAGGCTAATGCTCTTGGCTTTCTATCTCTTTAATAATATTATGAAGGTGAAGTGCAAAACACTACTAGTCACCCAAAGAATGCGTCTCTTCTCAAAATAAGAAATATCCCCCTGAAGCCGTGTTCTCATTCGGTGTGGACACATGATTTACTGGGCATCTGGAAGTCATTCTTTTAAGACGTCTTCGGTGTTTCCTTTGGTGTTATTGGGAGACATCACCCGGATATTATTAATCCTCAGTTTGTTTTTCCAAAATATCAAGTCTCACATTAAATCCTTTATTCTCCATGAGGATTTCTGGAGTAATCACTTCTTGGCTAGACTACACATTTTCTATATCAAATAACCTTCCCTACATTCCAAGGTATTTTGCTCTAACTTTCTACTTTTAAAAAAATCTACAAGTGCCACCGGACATAATATGAGTTCGAACTTTTGTTTTAGAGTATTCCGTATTCTTTTTTATTCTTATTTAGATAAAAGAGAGAGCTTAGAATAAAACAGTGAGACTTTAAATACAACTTATAAAAATATTAAAGATTTAAAATAACTACATTAAAAAAGAGGCAAATTTGAACACTTAACCATTAATTCTGCTATTCCTCCTAAATATTCTTGCTAGAGGATGGAACAAGATAAAGTGCCCAAAGCAGCAGGGTATGTAATGGGAGTGACCAAGATCAGAACACATTTGATAAATGATGAGAGATGATGAAGAAGAAGCTTGGCAGATTGAATTATCAGTTCCGATAATTTCTTTGCTCTCACATAGTGGTGCTGTGTCTCTACACCCTTGCCATGGTTTCCTGGTGGGCGAATAATAGCTCCCCACCTTTTGACCTTGGGCTTGGCCAGGTAACTCGATTTGGTCAGCGGGATGCCAGTGTATGTGATGCAATCTGAGACTTGGAATGTCCACGAGAGTGATCCACCATGATAAAAACATGCTGCAGGTAGTTATTGCCCCAGAACGTGAGCTCCAGAATAGACATGTGGAGCAGATTTACAACCTGGAACCAAACCCAGAAGAAAGACAGCCTGAAACAGAGCCACTTAGTCAGGCCCAGCCTAGATCAGCCAACTGCAATTGAAACTGCAGATGACCTACAGATTCTCCAGTGTGAGCATAAATACACGTATGCCACTGAGCTTGGGGGCGATTTGTTATGCGGCATTATTGCAGCAATAGCTGACTGTCACAGAAGCTTCCGCTCCTGTGATAATGGCCTGGATAATGGAGAAGCCTTCTACAAAGTAGTTGGCCCTGGCCAGGCATGACCTACCACACCCTGTAATCCCAGCACTTCCAGAAGCTGATGTGGGAGGATCACCTGAGGCCAAGAGTTCAAGACCAGCTTGGACAACACAGTGAGACTCCCGTCTCCAAAAAAAGAAAAAAAAAAAACAATTTAAAAGTTAACTGGGTGTGGTGGTGTGCACCTGTAGTCCCAGCTACTCGGGAGGCTGAGGTAGGAGGTTCTCTTAAGCCCAGGATTTCAAGGCTGCAGTGTGCTGTGATTGTACCATTATCCTCCAGCCTGGGCAACAGAGTGAGACCCTATCTCTAACATAAATAAGTAAATTTGTGAAAAAGGGGTTGGCCCTGGTTCTACTTGAGATGTTGCTTTGCTTCTGGTTGTTCTTGTCTTAAGTCATAGTGATGGGCAACAACTCTAACCATTGTCTTTAGTATTGTTCAAACATTCTTCTATTTCCAAATAACATTCCTAAACTGCTATTGCTTAATTTTTCTTTTTTAGATATTATTATTGACTTCTTACTCTGGAAGAAGGGGTATGATTCTGTTCCATCACTCCTTCCCTAGGATACCCATGCATTTCCCCTGTTCTGACACCTGCGTGTTTTACTGGGAAGATGTGCACGTGAGCTCCTGCACATCTTTGCTTGTGGTCGGGCCAGTCCCAGATCTGCCTGCAGGCGGGTACCGGTTGCCAGTGCGAGGCAGGTGGCTGGAAGAGGGGCTGAGAGGGCCCTCAGCGTTCAGTGTGCACATGATTTCAGCACAGTGCTCTCAGCTGTCCTGCTGCCCCAAGCGAGAAACCTTTCCGTTGGGGAAAAGGATACAGAGTCCAGCCATCCCTTGACCAAGACCTTCAAGTGGTCTTCCTGTTTTCGGCCTACCTGCACCCTGGCTTCCAGAGATACCTCCAACTTCTGAGTCTATCCAGGGTCTGTGGTTTGCAAATGTTGTATTTTTGTTGGCTTTGACCCCTCCAGGCTTCAGGTTACCTCTCTCTCCTCTCTGCTCAGCTTTTCAACACTTCCACTTCCTGTTAGCCACATCTCGTTGACATGTTTTGCCTATTTCATCTTTCTTCCATTCTCTTTTCCCACGGTCATTTTACTGGGTTCTGGGATGTGTACACTGCCCATATCTGCCTGGAAATTTGGGCTACAGCGTGTGGGTTTGAAATACCGTTGACCCCAGGACCACTATCATCATTTCTAGAAGTGTCCATCAAACTGAGGAGAGAATGTCCCTTTCTAGGTTTAACTTCTTTTTCTCCTCCCAAAATTCAATTAGAGATTCCAGTCATTTCGATCGTTTCCAAGCTCAAGTTTTCCAGTAAAAAGGCCAACGAACTCGATTACACGTGGATACTAGGTAAGAATCAGAGAGAACACCTTTTCTCTATAAAGTTACTTCACGCCAAACTGTTTAAGGCAATTCTACAGTTTTATTTTAGAATCAAAATCATTTTGTTTGATACAGATGAAATAACCTGTTATACTTTGATATTTGATATATGGCCTAATTTTAATGAATACATATAATTTAAATTTGCTCATTTCCTATGTCTATTGTTTCTCATACTATCCTGATTTTTTACTAGCAGAACACAGGCTCATTGCAACATGTTCAAAGATTAAAAGGTTTATAAATAAAAAAATGAACAGTTCTTCCCCCCTCTCACTTTCGAAGGCAACGTATGTTATAGACATGTTGTGTAACCACCCGCAGTGTACCATTCTTAGGTACATAATACCTAAGAAATAAGAAGTTACGGTGGTTTCACTCGTACAAGATAGAATAGATGGCCGGGCGTGGTGGCTCACGCCTGTAATCCTAGCACTCTGGGAGGCCGAGGCGGGCGGATTGTTTGAGCTCAGGAGTTCGAAACCAGCCTGAGCAAAAGCAAGACCCCATCTCTACTAAAAAATAGAAAGAAATTAATCGGCCAACTAAAAATACATAGAAAAAATTAGCCGGGCATGGTGGCGCATGCCTGTAGTCCCAGCTACTTGGGAGGCTGAGGCAGAAGGATCACTTGAGCCCAGGAGTGTGAGGTTGCTGTGAGCTAGGCTGATGCCATGGCACTCACTCTAGCCAGGGCAACACAGTGAGACTCTGTCTCAAAAAAAAAAAAAAGATACAATAGACAATTCATTCCAGGCTGAGATATAAGACTGTAAAAGCTGTAACTGGAAAGTCAATTACCTGGCTCACTCGCACTGAAGTTACGGAAGGGAACTGAGTGGATTTCCAGGTAGGAGCTCTTTGGAGAGAGCCACGCTGGTTGTTGCCCCTCTACTCACCACCCTGCTGCCCCTGACCTCAATTCAGAGAGCAAGAGGGAAGAGGGCTTTAAGGAGATCGCTCCAAGAACAAAATATGTGTCTTTTTCCCCATGCAGCTGGGGCTGGGGGAGGACACAATGGACAAGGGGCTGGTGCCCACCTGAGATGTCTTGGGGATGAGAGACAGGCTGGGTGCGGTGATTGGTGGCTTTGCAGAGGATGGGACTGACCTGCATTTCCAGAGTTTGCTGGGCAAATAATGCATGAGTGCTTCCCATAGACCAGATTTTTGGCTGGGGGGGCGGGGAATGCACTGGTGGGATGGTGGCTATAAGACCCCAGGGGACAGCAGGTGTAGGGAACTGCCAGATTCCCAAGCCTAGGGCAGGATGGAAACACTTGATCTGCGGTGGAATGAAAAACAAGGGAAAGAGCGCCAATGAGACAAGGTTTCTGAAGAGCAAGAAACACACCCACAAGGGAAAGCCAGCCTGGACCTCACACAGAGAGTGCGAAGCTCACTAATGACAGGGCCGATCATTGAGGAGGTTCCTTGTCCTTTCATACTCTCTCTTGCCTGGCCTTTCTCACCTGAAGGACAGGTGAAACCACAGGTAAGAAATAATGAAGACAAGCGATAAAGAAGCAGGTGATCGCACATTCTGAATGTCCCTTCGACTGGTCTGGGGTGTTTGCCCGATGGGATGAACTCTGTTTCTGCAGAGTTCAAGTATTTGGTTGCCTTCGCTTGGCCTGGTCTGGCCGTGGTTGCTGTGACTTGCAATTCACCATTACTGCAAGGCGTGAAAGAACAGACCATGTGACTCGCCTGGGACCTTGGATTCTAAACATCCTCCTTGCCGGTGCTAGTGTCCTCGCTCTGATAGTGATCATGACCAGTCAGTGACATGACTGGTGTAGTAACTCCCTCCTTTTTTGCCTGCTGGTTCACTTACACGAGGAGCCCAAAGTAGCCGGGTGGTAGTAACAGCTCCAAGGTTAATGGAACCCTTACTGTATTCCCTGATGGAAGGAGTCTCCCCAGAGCAATAGGGCCTCAGTTTGGCAGAGCCCAAGGTTGTGGGAATAGGAAGCCTGAATTCCACAACTAGGTCCCTGAGAGTTATGGTGACAAAGTTTGCTCTTTGTTTTTCACACCTATGAACTCTAATTATTAAGGAAAACAGCACTACATGTCAAACATCCACTGTTGATTCTGAACATACACATCTTGGAGGATGGAGACCCAACCCTGAAAGGTGTTGTGCCATTCTGGCACCTTACCTGAGCCTTGGATAGGTCATTCTGCTGTTCTTTCAGGATGGCTGTCTCTGGGTGGTTTATATGGTCCAAGATAAGATTGGTGCCTCTCATACTCATGAATCTATGGTTGCGCATTTTCATTGCTCTAAAATGAGTCTCTTGGGCCAGGAACACTAGCTCATGCCTGTAATCCCACAACTTTGGGAGGTTGAGGTGGGAGGACCACTTGAAGCCAGGAGTTCAAGACCAGCCTGAGCAACATAGTGAGACCCCCAACTCTACAAAAAAATAAAAGAATTAGCCAGGTGTGGTGGCGCATGCCTGTAGTTCCAGCTATAGGGGAGGCTGATGTGGGAGGTCACATGAGCCCAGGAGTTTGAAGTTACAATGAGCTTTAAGTGGGCCTGCACTCTAGCCTGGGTGACAGAGCGAGACCCTGTCTCAAAAAAAAAAAAAAAAAAGTGAGAAGGAATTGTTTTGCCACCTCCAAGGTGGAAGGGATATGTGTAATTGACCTGCTACCAGGGACTGGTTGGTCTCCCCAGGGGTGGTGCCATATTAAAGGTCTGCTGTCAGTCTCTGCTGTTGGAAGGTTGGACTCAACGGTGGCATTAGGTAGGTGAGCACTGGCCAGAGGGAACTCAGGTTGTTGGGCCCATGCATAGCCACCACCTCCTCTTTCATCTCTTCTCATATACGGTCATCGGTCTCAATGCTGTCAGTGAAGGAGCACTTGTAATCTCCTAAGCAGCTAGTTTCTACTGTTGGCTACTGTCCTAATAGAGCCTTGGGGACTTTGAAGGTGTGGCTGAAGAGTCAGCTTGGAGCTGACACCCTCATTCTCCAGGCTGCAGTGTGTGCCCTAAATCAACAGCCATTACATGGGGGTGAGGCACCTACGGGGAAAGTACATGGGTTCCGGAACCAAGACGTGGAAGAAGCGGCCATGCTCACCCATCATTTGGGGGGATTTGTGCTTCCCGACACTGCAAATCTGGACTCTGCCCATTTAGAGGTCCTGGCTCCTAGAGGAGGAATGTTCCACCAAGGGATATGAAACTTTGTTACAACTGTTCCTCTGTAACTTTGGGCTCTTTATGCAGCAAACAGGCAAACAAAGGAGTCGCTATCCTGGTAGGAGAAATTGACCCAGAGCACTGGGAGGAGGAAGGGCTGCTATCACGCAGTGGGGTGAGGAACCCTGGAGCCACCTCTGAGTTGCTCAGTACTGCCTCGCCTGATTTTGACAGTAAAGGAACAAAGAGAGTAGCCAGCACTTGAGAAGGGCATGATACCAGGGGTTCGGACCCCTCAACAGTGAGGCCCAGGGCCACCAGCCAGGGAAGCCACGCAGATCAACAAAGGTGCAAGTGACACATGAGAAGAGGAGGGAGATGCTGGCATTAGTTTTTGCTGTGAGTTCAGCAGCAGAGCCAGGGGTCGCAATTTTGTCTCTTACATTTCTCTTGTGAGTTTCCCAGGCAAAGATGCCCACCAGAATCCTGGAGGAGCTGCCCCCAGATGTACCGCCAGAGGCTGATGGATCTGAGCTGTGCAACTGTCCAGGTCCTCCGCCCCACCCTGCCTCTGCCGGACCGAGGCACCCTCGCCGCAACTGCCAGGGAGTGTGAGCAGCTGACGGCTCTCAACCTAAAGGCTGAGGTCACGCCTTCTTCCTGGGGACAGCCGGCATCCCGGGACTGGCAGATAATGTTCAGTTGAGGTAGCGATCTAAATCCAAGCCACTTTGCCTCGATATGGGGAGACTCTCAGGCCACCCCAGTCCAGGGCTCTCCATGGGATGGTTGTGACCACGCTGCAGGTCACCTTCTCTCTGTCTAATCCTGTGGCTTTCACCCTTACTTAACACAGTTCTCACATGCTTTCCTCTACCTGCGAGTCTATGTCCTGGGGAGCCTAAGCCGAGGTGCCTTATTAATAGTCTCTTTCTACTCATGCGTCTCTATAGTTTACTTCCACAGTAGAACCAGAACGGCTTTTAACAACAGAAATCAGAGCACGTCCCGCTCTGCTTAAAATCTTCCAATAACTTTCATTTGTTCTCAGACTAACATTTCAGTCTTCATCCTGGCTGAAGGGTCCTACCTCCTGCGATCCTACCCACCTATCCACCCTCTCCTCTCTCTCCTTTGCTGGCTGTGCTCCATGCTTCTGGCTGTCACTCTGTTCCAAAAATTCTTAGTGGAATTTAGTGGACTCCTTCCCCCCGACACCCCAAGGACCTGAATTGGATAGCCCAGCTCTGCCAGCAGAGTGCCTGGCACATATCAGTATCCAAAAAGCATTTATTGAGTAAAACAATGTCTAGGAGGTGAGAATCAAAGGAGAAGGAGCCATTTCATTGGTCTACACCTCGGGCAGAGGGAGACAGGTAAAGTTGGACTTCCATGATTGTGTCTTTATGTGCAAGAGAAGATAGGATCTGGTGAATCTGGTCTTCAGAAATTCATAAGACTTCATGCAATTTCCTCTAATCAGAATTCCTGTTGAAAACGTTTGAAAAATTCCATTGAGAGGTGATCCTGGCCTGTAATGAGACTTAACTCCATTATTGTCCAATGTAAAGGACTGTCCTTCCCTGCAAGCAGCATGAGGTCTCATCTGTCTCAGTCCTTCCCTGATTGAGGTACAGGACTCTCAAACCAACCTTGCCTGTTGCATGCTCCCTGGTAATGGCCTCTACACGCTTCTGTTGGCTGCCTTAGCATCTGGCCCTACTCTAAGACACACGAATGGGCCCTCGAAATCTGCTAGGCAGCTGCTCATAGAATGCTGTGTGTTACACTGTGTCCCCTCCAATTTATATGTAGAAGTCCCAATCCCCTGTATGTCAGAGCATGACCTTATTGGAGATAGGGTCTTTATAGAAGCAGTCAAGTTAAAATGAGTTCCCAGGGTGGGCCCTGATGCAAGGTGACTGGTGTCCTTAAAGAAAGGGGAGATGTGCACACAGAGACAGTCACACAGGGAGAACCAGCCACTTAGAATCTTCAAATTGGTTCTACGGACCTTGTCCAAGGAAATGCGGGCCTCCCTTTCTGCTGCCTGGTTCAACACAGAGTGTCAGGGACAAGCCGTCTTTGACTAGGTGAGTCATGAATTTTGTCCCTTTTGTGTGTCAGTCACCCCTGGAGATCTTAGGGATACAGACTTGAAGAGACAGGAAAGGTCCTTATTTTCATGGAGCTCACCCTGTAGTGGTAGAAGACAGACAAGACACAGACACATCACATGGTTAATACGTCCTTCCGAGAGTGACTCGGGGGCTTCCTCAGGTGGGTGGTCAGGGAAGGCCTCTCTGAGGAGCAGGCATTGAAGCTGAGAGCTGACGGTTGGCCCAGTTAGTGGTGCATCACGGCAAGGAAAAACTGCACAGAGGCAGCTGGGACATCTTCAAATTCAAATATTATTCCATACTTTTTCCTTGGAAAATCTCACGTAAAGTAAATTCAAATTTCGCCATCAGATTAAGCAATGGTAGATTCTGCCGCTTGGCAAGGGTCGACTCTGCTCCTCCCCGGTTTGTGACCTGCATTAGCCCATGGGCATGACGCTGTCCTTGTCTCAGAGTGTAATCCATCCATTTTTTTTCTTTTTTTGAGACAGGGTCTTGGGCTGTCACCCAGGCTGGAGCATACCGGTGCGATCACAGCTCACAGCAGCTTTGAACTCCTGGGCTCAAGCGATCCTCCTGCCTCAGCCTCCCAAATGCTGGGATTACAGGTGCGAGTCACCACATCTAGCCCGTCTGTTTTTTTTTAGAGGGCTCCCCTATATACCTATTGACAGAGTCCCCTTTCTGAAAGCTTGCAAGTCTAGGTTCTCCGAAGACAGAGGTGAAACTATTCCACTCCTAACGACTTCTATACTTTCAAAAACAGAAGAAAAGAACCCAAAACAAAACAAAGGATAAATATCTATACCTTATATCTCTACACGTCTGCAGAAAGACTCTGCGTTTGAGCTGGGGCGCACACTGTCTTGACATGTGATACCCTAACACCATGACACGTCTGCCTCTTGGGCATAAGGGAAAGGATCGCGTTTTAGTTCCTGAACACCCTGCCACCCTCAGTCATCCGGCGCTGGTCCCTAAACACTCCACCCTCGGACACAGTGTACTGTGCTTTCTCTTTCTTTTCCCCACAGTTGCCTTTTGCAACCTACTGGTTTTGGAGTTGGACTCTTGCTGGAAGAGTGTCTGCGGACGAGGTCAAGGCCGTCTTAAGGGATGAAGGTACAAGAGACGGGGGGACATGCGTTCATCTCATTCCAATTCTCTGCCCCATCGAGGGGTGCGTTCTGCTTTCCCAGTGAGTATCACAGTATTCTACCGCAGTTACTTTTCGAACAGAAACAAGTAAGCCTCAAACATCCCATGAGAGGGCCCTGTGCTAGTTCGGGGCACTCAGAAAAGATTTAAGGGAAATGGAATACACTTGTCTGGAATCCCTTGGAGAAACGCAAAAACGGTGCTCCTAACGAATATTTTCTGTTTGCTGTTCTATTTTACGTTGCTGCTAAGCCCCAGGAACAGCTCACGACCTTAATCAGGTAATGAGGGTAAAAGGTGTGGGGCGCACACTCGCGTCCTGCAGGGAGGGGACGTGCGGAAGGCAGCAGGGTGCGGGCGGACCCGAGCGCGCACTGCCCAGGGGCGCGGGGACTCGGGCAGCGGCTCGGCGGGAGCCCGGGGACGGCGGGGACGGCGGGGGGCGGGGACTCGCGGCTGGCGCGGGCCGGTGTTGACCCGCGTCCTAGCAACAGGTGGCGCGGGCGGAGCGGGCGCCGCAGGTGAGTGCGCCGCGCTGCGGGCTTTGCAGGCGTCCGCGGTGACCGAGACCCGGGGCCGCTCGCAGGCCCGTCTCGCCGAGTTGTCGTCCTCCCCTGGGCGCCGAGACCCCCTCAGCCCCTTCCTCCGCGCGGAGGCCCCGGGGACCTCCCGCTCTTCCGCGCCCGCGCCCCGTCTCCACCAGCTCCAGCCCCGGATCCGGATCCGCCGTCTCCACTTCTCCCCCCTCTCCCCCCGCACTTCCCCGCTTGCCCTTCTGTCCCCGCCGCCCTCGCAGCTGTGCCCCCGCTCTCAGCTTGGCCTCGGCCGCCCCTGGCCACCTGTCCCCCTACCCGGCCCTGCCCCCGCGCTCGCGCCTCCCCCGCAACCTGTCTGGTGAGTGCCTCATCCGCGTCTTCACGCGGGCTTTGGTGCTGTTTTACTCAGGGCCCAGTTCGGGCCAGCCCCGAAAGTCTAACCCTCCCGCGGGTCGTCCTGAACAACCCGCCTTCGGAAGGCCGCACCCCATCCCACCTGCGCATCTCAGGTGGCAGCCGCCTGGCCACAGCCTCCCGGGGATTCGGTTCGGCTTCTGCTCAGGGTTGCAGAAACTCTCACGAGGGGCTTTCAATTTATTAAGGATGCTGGAAGCTGGAAACTGGCCCTTAGAAAGAAAAACAAATTCTGTTATATCCAATCGGCTCGGTAGAGAAAATGAGTGCTGAGTGATACCCAGTTTATGTAAACAAACACATACGAAAAACTTTTTTCCTTTTAATCTTTAAACTTCCTTTCTTTAATTTAAAGGCGCGTACCGTGTATTTACGTAGATTCATTGTAACCATGGTTGTTGGGACAAAATAATATTGTACTTGCCTTCTGCACTGTCCTGGGCTCCCTGAGGTCTTCTGAGTTAAGCCTTCTGCTAACCAACCTTCTTGAATAAAACCTGTCCCTTCCGGGGGCTCCTGGGTCACTAGATCCAGAAAAATAACTTGAATAGCTTCAAATGCAAGTTACATTTACATTTCTGTGAATATTTATTATAATGAAATAAGAACTTCTTTCATTTCTTAGCTCCATTTTAAGGATCTTCTAAGAAGTTCGTTACTACATGGTTTGTTGGCTGCCACAGTCTTATATAATCTATGTTAATTTCACGTTTTTTCTCTAAAAAAGGTGCAAGAAGGGAATGATGCATACACTGTTATCTTTATAAGATCGCCAAATCAAATGTTATGCTTCAGATTAAAAACAGGCAGAACTATCCACCTAAGCCTATCTGAATAAGATAAAACTATTAATATTTGCACTTACTCTTAGTTAACACTTATTCTCAAAATATTGGGAAACTCAAGAGTGTCACATATACACATCAGTACATGCTTATGTGTTTGAATCTAAAGCATTTTTCATCAATTAACAATAGAAACAGAATGGTGGAATACTAAAATGCACAGGACAAATTTGTGCACTAACTTACACATTTTATTTCACTAACACTTTTATATGTATCTAGATCAGTTGTTTGCAACCTTATCTGATCCAGTATGTGGTTTTTATAACAAATATTTTATAGTGCCACTTTACTATTTTGAAATCAAGATCACAGATAATAATCCCACATATTTAATATAGTTTTAAAATATCGATAGTGTTCTAACATAAAACGAATGTATTACAATTAAAATAATTTATTACAATGATTTAATTGTAATAAAATATCGGCGTGTAAATGCTCGGGTACACTGCACCAGAATACGTAAGGAAGTAGTCAGATGTCCAGCCTTACATAGACTTACTGTGAACACAGCATCTCCAAATGCAGGCTGATACAACTTAAATTTTGTGACTAACATTGCTATTAATGGTGTAATTTTCCAAAATGCTGAGCTCTTGGTAAAGTTTCAGGTAAAACAAAGTATATACAACCTTCTTTTTCATTTATATGATAGTTACGATCCTGGAAAATTCAGTGTATATTAAAACTATGAAAAAAATACTTGAATATTGATTTTGGCAAAGTGGAGAAAAATTCTAGGCCCAAGTATTATTTATCTGCAGTTTTTTTTTTTTAATTTACCAGATGCTTGGAGATTACAGCAGAATTCTTTCTTCTGGGGAACTGTCCTGCATGGGACATCTTACATGTTTGGCCTTTATCACCAAATGCCAATAGTATCCTCTTCTTATTATCTTGATAACTAGATGTCTCTACAGTATTTCTATACTGCTTCTCAGTGCTCTAGATGTCCCTGTTACTGGATTTCAAGATTTAATACAGCACAGAAAGTAAAATCTTTATATTTCTGAGCCTTCGTAATAATTATGGGAGAAAAAAGCTAATTATGCTCTATATTTAACTTTGTGCCCAATCTTCTAATATTCTGGAAGAAAGGTTTTAATGATCATTGTTATTACAAATGAGAAAACAAGTATAGATTATCTTAAAAAAAACTTTAAATGTTCAGTATGAATTGATGTCAGAACCTGTTTTCTAACTTGGCTTTTGTTTAATGTTACAGATTATGTTATCTTTTGTAAAGATCTGCTTTTAGAGACTAATTTCTATTTAGCCAAAGTGAAATTTGTTTCGTTTGAAATTCTGTTTAAAATTTTACTGTTGGACTCTTTTGGTGATGAATTTAGATAAACAAGCTATCAATAGACTCCTTTTACATCTCTCACGTTTACTCTTAAGAAAGTTGTGAATTACAATGAAATATTATTCTGGGCAGAGAATTCAGTATTTGGATTGCTCAGATATTCTGGTAATAGGATCAATGTGTCCTATACCAATTTTTAGAAAAAATTAAAATTATATTTCACAATAATATTCTTATTCTATTTCTTTTTAACTCAGAAGGCACATAGGGAACTCACAAGGCTCTCGGGGTCATGTCTGTCAGTCATCATTGCACAAATGCAGATACTATGACTATGAGAAAGTCAGGAGAGGCCGGGCGTGGTGGCTCACGCCTGTAATCCTAGCACTCTGGGAGGCCGAGGCGGGTAGATCGCTCAAGGTCAGGAGTTTGAGACCAGCCTGAGCAAGAGCAAGACCCCATCTCTACTAAAAAATAGAAAGAAATGATCTGGACAACTAAAAATATATATATAGAAAAAATTAGCTGGGCATAGTGGCTCATGTCTGTAGTCCCAGCTACTTGGGAGGCTGAGGCAGGAGGATCGCCTGAGCCCAGGAGTTTGAGGTTGCAGTGAGCAAAGCTGACGCCATGGCACTCTAGCCCGGACAACAGAGCGAGACTCTGTCTCAAAAAAAAAAAAAAAAAGAAAGAAAGTCAGGATAACAGAATTCCATTTAATCGCATAATTCTAAAGGACATGTGGCCCAGCACTAATGAGCATTTCTCCTTTAAACCTCCAGCCCCCAGCATATCTGTGACCCTAAGCCCTTAATACCAACCTCCTCCAAATTATTTTTCCCACTCTTAGAGTTTTCTGTTTGAGGGTTATGCCCAGCAGTTTGAATTCTCTCATTTAGGCCCCAGGAAATTAGAAAGAAGTTATTAACTTTAGGGCAGGCAGATATTGGAAAATCCTTAAATACTAGTCTCAGGTTTACCTAGTGCTGGTGGTTAACTGCCTAATCAAACTGAAGAGCAATTAAATAATTTTTAAGAATCAATCTTTTACGATTAATAAACAGAATGTGAGTTGAGGAGCACTCGTTTAAAATCTCGAAAATGAGAAATGTTCCATCGGAAAGGTAGATGCCATTGTCTCTTTCTCTTTCTGCTCTGATGCAGCAAGCGCTAAGCTCAGACCTGAGTATTGGCAGACCCATGGGCGTGGCTCTGACAAAATTGGCGCAGTGGACTGCTGCCGGGTGTGGTACTGGAACCCTGGAAATTACCCCTCTAAATGAAGCGATACTGAAAGAAATTATTATGTTTGTGGAGAGTTTTATCTACAAGCATCCCAAAGAGGCAAAGTACGTTTTTGTAGAACCACTAGAATGGAAAACAAGTTTGGATCTCTCAGCATTTGAATCAGGCTATGTTGTCAGGTAAGCCAGTTAATTGCTGCTAAGATTTATTTTAGGTTATTAAATATGAAACATCTGATTTCCTTAAGGACTAAGTTTGACAGTTGATATCTCTGACACTTCCTGTTTTATGTTTATTGTGAAGGTACATCCTCATTTTTTCAAATGCACATTTTGGCTTGTGACTACTTTTTTTCAGAGTAATTTTGTGAAACCATGGATAAGTCAAAAATTCATGTTATTTTCAAATATGAGTTCCATTGTAGAACCAATGCAGCGAAGACAGCTTGAATATCAATGAAGTGTTTGGGAAGGATGTGGCTAATGAACACACAGCATGTTGATGGTTTGAGAAGTTCCATTCTGGTGATTTTAATATTGAAACTGAGCCATGTGGGTGACCTGACATTAGGGTGGATGATGATGAGCTGAAGCTGTAGTGGAAGCAAATCCATCTCAACCTAGGTGGGAATTAGCAGCAAGGTTTGACGTTACTATTCCAACAATATTGGACCTTTTGAAACAAATGGGCAAGGTAGAGAAGCTGGATAGATGGGTTCCACGTGAATTAAATGAACATCAGAAGAGAAATTGTCTCGAAGCTTGCCTTTCTCTGCTGTCATGACATAAAAGCGAACCATTCTACACCATATTGTTACAGGTGAGGAAAAATGGATTCTTTTTGACAATCTCAAGAGTTCAGCACAATGGTTGGATAAAGATAAAGTGCCAAACCCAGTCCAAAACCGAATATTCATAAACAAAAGCTAATCGTGTGTGTTTGGTGGTCCAGTGCTGGTATTATCCACTACAGTTTCATGAAACCTGCTCAATGGATTACAGTGGATGTCTACTGCAACCAATTGGATAAAATGATGAGGATGCTTGTGATTAAGCAGCCAAGACTGGTCAACAGAGACAGGCCAATCCTCTTGCAAGATCACATGTCGCACAAACAATGCTGCTCAAACTACAGAGGCTGGACTTGAAAACTCTCTGTCATCCACTGTATACACCAGACCTTACACCAACTGACTATCACTTCTTCCAGGCTTTGGACCACTTCTTGCAAGGAAAAATATTCAATTCTCAACAAGCTGTGGAAAACGCCTTTCACAATTTCATGGACACCCACTCTCCAGAGACTTCTTTGCTGCTGGCATGAACAAGCTACCGTTAAGATGGCAGAACTGTGTCAATAGTTGAAGTAAATACTTTGATTACTTGTACTGCTCTTGAGATATAATAAACTAAACTTTTGATTCGAAATCAGGCATTCATATTTAATGACCTATACAATATCTTCATCGTACAGATTTTGATTGATTGGTCGTAGGTTTGGGGGCAAGTCACTTCACCTCTCTGCATCTCAGAATTCCTTAAAGCAAGGATTGCAAGCCAGAGGCACTCGGGTGAAATCGGAAGGTATTTAGCTTGGCAAACACGGTACCTATTGAATTTTTAAACTTAAATTTAAATTTCTTTTGTCAAGGGATACATTCTGTAGGTCACTACACTGCCAACATTCATTGCTACTTTATACCTGCCCTTCCACCCAAGAGCCGTTGGTTTTGTGACCTCTCATATAGACAAAATCTCTTTTGGTATTTAAACTGATCAATTACTGGGGTGGCTGTGGGGAGGGTGATAAATTTTGCTTGATATAGAGACTTCTTAAGAATTAGTGCTGTCCTCAAATGAGAACCTTTCAAATCTGAGATTAAAAAGAAGAAATTCTGTCTCCACCTCAAACAGTGGGCTATCATTTGATGTCTCTTGACCATTGCTAAAAATATATGTTTACATAAATTATATAAACATAATTGTATATAAAATTACAAATAACATTATAATATTTAATTATACATTATAATTATATAATAAATTAATTAACAAATATATGTATAAATAATTTTAGCTAACCTCAATTGACCTCGTACCTCAGGCATTCTTTTTACTACCACCTTGTTCCCCTTTGGTTTTGCATATGAACTTTTAGTCTGACCATATCAGATATAGTTCCCTAGCTAGCCAGATCTTCCTATAGATGCCTCTTTTATTTCCCTTTGGGATTATTTGTGAGAATAAAATCAGCATTTCATTTTTAGAACTGCAAAACCGTTCTTGAACTGCATTTCAAGAGGTCTTCTGGGTCTGCCAACTCTCTGAATTTTTTGAAAAAAAATTTTAATGGTGTATTTTATTTCTAACTGCATCAGTGGTCACTTTCTCCCAACATGTTTGTGTTTGTCATTTCCAGATTATTAATACTACCCCATTGTTTGTTGCTTCCACCTGAGTTCAGTGTTTTTTCTAACCTTGAAAGATGAACTCACATGCAAAACCAATTAAAAACATAGTAACTACTTTTTTACCAAGATAGATTTAAAGCATATGACAGAAAACAATACCAAGATTGTCACTGTATCTCCCCTCTGTACTAATTTTGTGTTCCAGGTACCAAACATGACCACATCTGTCCCCTGGTTGGATAGGCTGTAGCACATTCCTCAAGCGCATCACTGTTTCTCTTTCTCTGTTCTTGTTCACGTGCTTTTTGCTTTGTTTCCATCTTACATCTCTGCATGCAGTCCTTATGTGCAGTGTTTCCTCCTACGCAGGACGTTTTGACATTTAGCACTGTGTGTATTTTGAAACAACTCCCTCTTGATTTTTGTGCTTCCACCGTGTTTACTATGCACCTTTTCCTGGGGCTGATTTTTCTATCCATCATTTTTCTTTCTGCCCTTTGTTGATGGTATCTTTGATATTGGAAGGGATGAGAGAGAGATCGCTGTTATGTTTGAAGGAAACCTTGCTTGCGTGGTGCTGATGTCAACCAGCCAGGTAGTGATTGCCTTGAAGAAGGCAAAGGATGCAGCTGAGATTGTGGTAATAACGGGAAATACCAAATGCTTTCACATCCAGGTCTTGACCAACCCCCTTGTATAGTCCCCAAATCAAAGGAAGTTCAGCAACCCATAGACACGCAGTGTTTGCTACTTCTAGCAACATAACAAGTATGTTAACCAGAGATACATACCTCCAATAGCCAGAAGAATTTATTGCTACAACAGCCCTTTGGTTGACATGCACCCTTCTGGCTTAGCTGCTAAACCTTAGTATGATGCTTATACATTTTCTGAAAGTAAGGAAGCTACTCTCCTTCCAGACAAGATTTGGGTCTGTGTGTCCATGGGTAAGGCCAAAGTCATCATGAAGGAGTTGAGCTTGGAGTCTGAAGGTGTTTCTACCAAATAGGCATGTCCTTGGATATTTTAGAGTAAAAGTGGGTGTTTCTCCTTGTGTATACATTCTACATTCTTTCAGGCCTGCTGTTCCAAAACAAGTCAGTTTTGTCTACACGGAAAGTCTGATATTGCTGGGAATATATTTATATTTGTGGTCTTACTTCTCGTTTGATATTGCACATCTCCAAATGCACTCTTTGTAGCAGTCAATAAAAGTTTGATCAGCCTTTTTCTGAATTAGGCTAATCAGCATCTGATATTGAAATGGACATATATTGAGAAGGTTATTAAGTGACTGCATAGGCACAGTACTTTTCACATGTTGCTTGATTTGTCTTCTCTTTTACAATCATCCCCCATGTAGTCATCCTGTAATAACATTTGTCATCATCTCTCCACATTCAATTTTTTTGGAGAAAACAGCTCTACTTTCATTTTCATGGAAATCATAAGTCCTTTTTTTTAAAATTACCATTTGCAATTGCTTTTGTTCTTATCAGACAGGATGAGATTAATCGTCTTTCTAAAATACCTCAGCATAAAGCCCAAATCCACTGTACACTAAGGACAAATGACACCACTCAGTGGTAATACCATCTGTTGGTGATACGTAGAACTGAGACGCTTTGATCCTTTAGAATGTAGAAACTTATAAATTGGATGTGAAAATGTTACTACCTGTTCTTTTCTTCTCTGATAGAAATACAGTATGGTTTTTTTTATTCATATATGCTGTAATATTTCTGTAGTTTATTAATAGTTTTGAATCTCACTCCACTGCATTTCAGTAATATGTACATGTTGGAACAAAATTATATGCTGGTAGGAGTTCTACATGGATGTAAGTCAGATCACTTGAGCAAAGTTCCTTCCCCTCCCCCCAGGAATGCACAATTCAAGCACAATTCATACCTTTCAGGGCCCTTGTTTTGATCCGATATCATGAAAAGCTGAATTACACGATCTCTAAGGTTACACTCGACCTTAAAACTGCCTATTGTATACAACAATAATTATTGTATTTTGGTAAAATTTCTAAGTCTCGGTAGTAGAATCAGTGGCTCTAAATTTTGTTATTGAGCTCTTTATTTTTTTTTTTTTTGTCCCTGAAAACTGCTAAAAAGTTTCTCAACTATAGCCTTATTTCCTATATTACTATTTGGACATATTATTGAGTACTAAGACACTAAACTGGACACTGGGGATTGAAGAAAAGAGAGATTTTGCTGCTTTCTTGCTTTGTAGTATAAACTGAGTGTTTTTAGCCCCCTTCCACAATTCCAGTTTAAAAGTCTCTCTATCAGGACAGTGGATTTCATTGACAGCACATTGTTCTTGACCTTCACAAAGTGAATGCAGTGTTTTTCTTTCCAAGAGCTCATTCTTCAAGAGTTAGAAAGTGCCAGCATGGAAACTGAAACCCGCTCTGCACATCCTCTATAGAGCTAGCATTCGATTTCCTACTTTGCTGTTAAGTTACAGGCTTCCACTAGCAGGAGCAATGGAAAATGTCACCTGCACCCTCCAGTTTCTCACCAGGAGTTTGACTTTCTTAAGCTAAGGAGCTTGGTATTTTTGGCATTCAGTCAGCCTATAACTTAGCCCTGTCATCTTCCACTTAGTGTAAGTAACCAGCCCTTTAAATGAGTATCCTTTAGGTACCAGTTTTCAAGAAATCTCTTCAATCCTAAGGACATGATTCCGGAAGCTCAATTTTAGAGAAAATTTACATTTTGTACACAACACATGTCACTGGCAAGTCTGGAAATATTTTATTCATTCCTTTATTCTACAGACATTTATTGAGCACTTTCTATGTGTCATTCCTATTCCACGTCCTGGAGACAGAGCTGTGCCTATCTGTACCCAGCAGAACCTGACTGATGAAGTCCCTGTACTAGTTTCCTGTGGCTGCTGTAACAAATGACCACAAGCTTAACGTCTTAAAACAACACAAATCTATTGTCTTCTGGTTCTGGGGAGTCAGAAATCTAGAATGAATCTGAAGGACTAAAATGAAGGTATTGGCAGGGCTGGGTTCCTTCTGGAGGCTCAAGGGGAATTTGTTCTTTCCTTTTGCAGCTTCTAGAGGGCCCTATATTCCATGGCTCATGGTGCTACATCACTCTGACCGCTGCTTCTGTCATCACATCACCTTCTCTGGTTTTGATCTCCTGCCTGTCTCTCATAAGGACCTTGTGATTAGGTTTGGCCACCCAGATACCCAGAATTGTCTCCCCAGCTCAAGACCCTTAACTCGATCCCTCCGCAAAGTCCCTTTTGCCATGTAGGATGACATACAGTTTTTGGGGATTAGCACATGGACATTTTTGGGAAACCATTATTCAGCCTCCCACAGTCCCTGTCCTCTCATTTCTACTATAGTGACATAGTGGCAGTAGTAATTAATCTGCTTCTATCAGATTTACTCATTCTGGTGAACTAGCAATATTTCACATCTATTTATCTTCTTTGGAATTTAAAATATGTCAGATCAGGTCTTAAGATGTAGACAGTTTTATCAGAATGTTAGCATGTAATAAAAATCTAGACAGTTGGCTACATGAGGATGGTTTTATATCTGGGTTCTCAATTCTGTTCCA
>CAUYSK010049849.1:0-24959 GCA_963575035.1 Avahi laniger | reverse complement strand
TGCTATTGGTTGAGACCTTTACGTCTGTATGGTTTTTTTTTTTTTTTTTGAGACAGAGTCTCACTCTTTTGCCCGGGCTAGAGTTAGTGCCGTGGCATCAGCCTAGCTCACAGCAACCTCAAACTCCTGGGCTCAAGCAATCCTTCTGCCTCAGCCTCCCGAGCAGTTGAGACTACAGGCATGTGCCACCATGCCCGCTAATTTTTTCTATATATTTTTAGTTGTCTGATTAATTTCTTTCTATTTTTAGTAGAGATGAGGTCTCGCTCTGGTTTCGAACTCCTGAGCTCCAGCAATCCGCCCGTCTTGGCCTCCCAAGGATGTAAACCTGCTAGGATTACAGGTGTGAGCCACCGCGCCCAGCCTGATGTTACTTTTAATCTATCTATGTCTTCATATTAAATGTGTTTCTCATAGATAGACTCTAGTTGAATCTTGAATTTTTATTCAATCTGATGTCCTCTGCTTGTTAATTAGGATATTTAGATCATTTACACTTAGTGTAATTATTGTAAAAATGTAATTCTACCATCTTTTTATTTATTTTCTACTTAGTCAAGTCTCTTTTGATTCATTTCCTTAGCACTGATAATTTTCAGCATACAAGTCCTGCATGTGTTATGTTAGATTTATACCTACGTATTTTATTTTCTTTGGACTAATTGTAAATGGTTTTGTGGTTTTAATTTCAGTTTCCACATGTAAATTTTTAGGATATAAAAATGTGATTGATTTTGTGTATTGATCTTGTATTATACTATCTTGCTGAATTCACTCTGCTAATCTTTGTCTTTTATTGACATATTTAGACCTTTTAAAACTTAATGTAACTATTTATATGTTAATCCTTAATTCTGCCATTTTTTTGTTTGTTCTCTGTTTACATTTTTCTGTTTTATTTCCCTGTCTTCCTATGGGTTATTTGAACATGTTTTTTAGAATTTATTTTAATTTATCTATTGTGTTTTTGGGGTTATCTCTTTGTAGAGCTTTTCTAGTAGTTGTTCTAGATATTACATTATGTACACACAACTTATCCAAGTCTAGTGATGTTCCCATTTTCCAGTTCAATTGATGTGTAGAAACCTTACCTCCCTTTACATCACTTTACTCTCTTCCCACTTATAATAAAATCATCTTAAGTATTTTCTCTACATCCACTGAGAACCACATTGGACTGTGTTATAATTTTGCTTCAACAATCAAGTATAATTTAGAAAACAAGAGGAAAATAAAAATGGATCTCATTTACCCATAGTTTTGCTCTTTTTAATCTTCTTTCTTCCTTCCTTATATTCCACGATTCCTCCTTTCATTATTTTATTTCTGTTTAGAAAACTTTCTTTAGCTATTCTTTCAGGGTAGATCTGCTGGCAAATTCTCTTAGTTTTGCTTCACTTAAGAATATCTTGATTCCCTCTTCATTCTTGAAGGTTATTTTTCTTGCATGCAGAACTCTGGGCTGATAGTTCTTTTCTTTCAGTATTTGAAAAATGTTGCACCACTTCTTTCTGATCTCCGTGGTTTCTGCTGAGAGATCCACCGTTATTCATAACTTTTCCCCTAATAGGTATGGTGTCATTTCTTTCACTGCTGCAAGATTTTTTGTCCCTAATTTTTGAAAGTTTGACTTTGATGTGTCTTGGTATGGATTTCTTTGGGATAATCATATTTTATGAGCTGGTTTGCTCAGCTCTTTGATTTTGTTTTTATATTTTTTCCAAAATGGAAAATTTTCAGCCATTATTTCTTTGCATACTTTTTCAGCCCTGTCTTCTTCCCGCTTTTCTTATGGGACTTCACTGACATGAATGTTAGATCTTTTGTTACAATCCCACAAGTCCCCATGACTCTGTTTGTTTTTTTTCTATTTTATTTTTGCTGTTAGATTGTGTAATTTATATTATTATATCTTTAAGTTTACTGGTACTTTCTGCTGTCCTCTAAGCTGCTACTGAGTCCATACCCTGAATTCTTTAATTTCAGTTGTATTTTTCCATTCTAAAATTTTTACTTGGTTCTTCTTTATATTTTCTATTCTTTTGACAAGACTTTCTATTATTGCTGTGTGTTCACAATTGCTCATTGAAGCATTTTTACCATGGGTTTTAAAAAATCCTGTCATCTATGGATTGTTTTTTTTCTCATACATTATTTTCCTGGTCTTTGATATGATTAGTGACTTTTTATTACCATCTGGGCAATTTGGGTATTATGTTATGAGACTCTGGATTGTCTAAATCTTTTCTTACAGCAGTCCTTCTCTGACATTGCTCCAGGGAAGA
Organism: Avahi laniger; assembly: GCA_963575035.1. Classification (NCBI taxonomy): domain Eukaryota; kingdom Metazoa; phylum Chordata; class Mammalia; order Primates; family Indriidae; genus Avahi; species Avahi laniger. The sequence continues at coordinate 22,674 of CAUYSK010049849.1, read as the reverse complement.
AAGAGGGGTGCTACTTAATTACTGCCAGGTAATGGTGGAAAGTCAGCAAATTTGGCCTTTGCTGGTAGGGAAGTGGGTAGAGTCACACTTTTTTTTTTTGTGGTGTTTGGTCGAAATATAATGGTTATTGTCTAAAGTTTTCTTTCTTGCTAGGCTGTCCCTTTTTTTGTTCCTTTTTTTGGGAAAAGGAATTTGTGCAGAAATGCTATGTGTCACTTCCAGGCTTTGCCTGCAAAAACCTTTAATGTGTTATCCTTGCTTTTAATCTCTATCCACAATTGGATGGAGAGGTCTCTGAATACCTAGAGGAGGGAAGAGCCATGGGATGAAACTATCCTGGGTTCCCTAATGACCAGGTGGGACAGGATACTCTCAGCCACCCCCACCATTGACTTGCAGTGGATGGTGACATGAATGAGAAACATTTTGACATTAACATTTTAACATTTTATTGTGCTAAGCCACTGATAGTTTGCAGCTAATATTATTTACCTTAAGTAACACATCAACTATCCTTGGGTAAGTTACTTAATCATGGAAAGCTTGGTTTCACTATTTGAAAAATGAGGATAATTATATCTATATGTTTACAGAGAAAATTAAATGAGACAGCATTTACCAAAGTGCTTGCACATTTCCTGACACCTAAGAGGTACTCAGTAAACATTGTTCAATCTATTGTTTGCTGAATATGTTCATATTTTGATATACTAATGGTTTTGTTAGCTCCATATTGAACTAAGGGGTATTTACCTTTGTTTGTATCTTTTTTTTTAATGCTATAAAATTAGTCAGATTTCTTTTTATTATCATATAATTTAGTTACATAACAGATCAATTTTTAAAATTAGGTTAACTAATGACAGCATGTAATTCCACTTCTTTTTTTTTTTATTTCAGCATATTATGGGGGTACAGATGTTTAGGTTACGTATGTTGCCCTTGCCCCCCACTCCCAAGTCCGAGTTTCAAATATGTCCATTCTTCGGGTGGTGCACATTGCAGTCTTTGTGTATGCATATACCTGTCCCCTCCACCCTCCTTCCTCCTCCCCCTCCCCCCTGTCCAACATCCAATAGATGTTATTCATATATGTGCACTTATGTGTTGATCAGTTAATACCAATTTGATGGTGAGTACATGTGGCTGTTTGTATCTTTAAATGTTTATTCCATCCCTTTTAAATTTATTCTTCAGCTGTCAAAGTGATAAAACAAAATGTAAACCAAATATATATTGACCCAAATATTTGTCAGTCCACTTAACATAGTTCCTTAGTAAACATTGATAGTGGGCTTCAATTTAACAACAGATTTTAATGAAGTTTATGTGAAAAATAGATAAATGCTTCCTTACCCACTAAATCAGTTCTATTCATTCACAAGTCATTTTGAAGGGATTATTGCTTAGAAGGCAAATCTGAAAAAAGGTGTTGAAAGCAAGAGGAGGGTTGAGGTTTCTTTAATGAGGCCAGAGGATGTAGGTGTGATGGGTAGAGGGAGATGGTTTTGGTAGGAATGGAAACCCTTGGAGTTGGAAGAAGAGGATGGCCCTAGTGGGAAAAGGAAGTAATTTAGAGGATGTATGGCAGAAATGTGATGCACTTTAGTGGCAAAATGGCTTTGCCGCCTTTCAGATGATAAGATAAAAGTCAGATATTATAATATCCTACATATAGGATAACTAAACATATAGATAACTTACAAGGAGAATTTAGAGAAATTTCCCAAATTCAAAGAATTTATCTAAAACTTATGTTTTTGTTAACAATTAGTTTTCTACTATTAAACATATTCATTATTGGGTAGCCAGCACACATTTGTGTTCTGCGAAATCTGGTTAGCTTGTTGGTTTGGGCTTTTACCTTCCTCGATTTTTGTTATACTGCTACACAAATGACACTTAGTTTGTTCAGTAAAGAACAAACATTGCTTTTCCTTTCCTTCTCCAGCCTTTTGCCCCCATCCCACCCCTGACTGTTGAACTCCTTTAGTTATTGCAAGACGTCTTTAACTGTCCTCCTTGGGTTTGTCAATTACAGCACTAGCTATAAAATTCTGCCATGCTCCAAGCAGAAGCATGCAATGAGATACATTTGTACCATCTCTTTTTTAAAATAAGCGTTTGATTATGGTAGAATTTCATATATATAGAAAAGTTGTAAAGATAGTACAGAGTGTTCTCGTATATCCCTCATCCTGTTTTACCCATTGTTAACATCTTATACTGCCATAGTACATTTATCAAAACTAAGAAAGTGACGTGGGTTCATTACTATTAACTAAACTGCAGACTTTATTTGGATTTAACCAAGTTTTTCTACTAATGCCTTCTTTCTGTTCCAATGCAGGACACCACATTGTATTTAATTTTCATGTCTCCGCTAATCTGGGACAATTTCTAGTCTTTGCTTGTTTTTCATGGCCTTGACTGTCTGGAGGAGTACTGGTCAGGTATTCCATAGAATGAATGCCCCCAGTTCTGGACTGTCTGATGTTTTCCTCATGATTAGATGGGGGCTCTAGGTTTTTGTAAAGAATACCTCAGAGGTAAAGTGCTCTTCTCATTGCATCATATCAGAGAACATGATATTCACATGACATGACTGGTGATGATAAACTTTGTCACTTGGTTAAGGTAGGGTTTGCCAGGATTCTCCACTATAAAGTTAACATTTTTTCCTTTTCCTGCTCTATGTTTTAGAAGTAAGCCACTAAGTCTAGCCCACCTTGAAGAGTGAGGAATTAAGCTCCATCTCCTGGAGGGGGCTGGGATACGTACAAATATTATTTGGAAGCTTCTGTGTGGAAGATTTGTCTCTTCTCCCTTGCTTTATTTATTCAATTGTTTATTTATATTGACATTTACTGTGTATATATTTATGATTCCATCCCAAGAGTGTAGCTCTAGTTCTGCAGAAATTATTTTTATAAGTGTGTTATTGATGGCTATTTATATTTATTTATATAAGTATGAACTCATAACTATTTTATTATTTGGCTTATAATCCAGAACCAGGTTGTTTATTTTATTGCTCAGATTGTTCCAGCTTTGGCCATTGGGAGCTCTTTCAGTTAGCGCCTGTTGTGCCATCTCTTTTATTAGACTGTTTTCCTTTGTCCTGTATAGACTGGCAACGACATCTCTTTGAAAAGGTGATAGGGAAAAAGGATCTGTCTTGTGAAATATAGATAAGGTTTTAGTCAATAGAGAGTCTCTATTGCAGGCAAATAAAGCCTTTGAATATGAAGGACACCTGTAGGAGTGTTATTTACTTTTCAGCTGAGAATAATAAAAATGAACTTTATGAAGTGCCTGTCATTTAAGCTAGCTGGTGCTTGAGGTTGCATTAACATATTTTAAAAAAATGAAATGACTTTTTTTGACCCAGCTTAATGACACCACTGAAGTACTAAATTCCTCAAAGAAGATCTAAGCTCCTTGCTGTGCTGTGTGCACATTTTCCTTTTGAACCTTTTGTAGTATCGCGTGCCTTTGTGGCAAACCCAAGGGGATGAGCACTGAAGCTGCCTGCAGGGCTAAGGTTTCCTACTGGGCTTCCACCTGGGGAAGTGCTGCTGTCTCAGCCAGCCTGGTTCTGTTCCAGCCATCTCCAAGGGCATGTTCTACAAGAGGGAGTTTGTATGTATCTTTTTTTTTTTTTTGGATCAACCTACTTTAGGTTGAGAAGCAAGAGACAGTTGTATTGAAATGGTGTGATCAAGAAGAGAGTCCTCCTGCAAGTGCCTCTCAGATTTATTAATAATTGGTTTGTTGTGTGACCCTGAAAAAGACACTCCATGCCTTCTTGTCTCTGTTTCCCTATCTGTAAAATTAGGACCTCAGTATTTCTGACCATCTTTCAAGTCTAATGTCCTATGATTTTATGTTACAGTCAGTGTTACGGTGATTGCTCTCATGGTTCATAACTTTCAGAAAGTAATGGCCAGTAAGTTAGGAAGGATTGATTAGAAGCCACTGCTTCTTCAACAGGGATCAGTAATTTATCCTCAGGTAACAATATCATTTATTATTTTTCCCTAGATATTTAGCTGGATTTTATAAAATCACAGGAATCCCCCAATAGTAGTTATTTATAAAGAACAGAAATTTATTTTCTCACGGTTCTTGAGCCTGAAAAGTTCAAGATCAAGGTGCTGGCCGGTTGCCTGGCAAGGGCTGAATCCTCTAGAGGGGAGGAATGCTGTGTCTTTACCGGGCAGAGGTGGAAGGGCAAGCTCGCCAAATGTGTGAAATAAGGGCCTCAGTTCCATTAGTGAGGGAAGAGTCCTCATGGCCTTATCACTTCTCAAAGGCTCCACCTCTCAATACTATCACATTGGCAACACCTGAATTTTGGAGGGAACACACTCAAACCATAGCACCGTGTGTGGCTGCTATCTTGGACAGCAGGGGTATATATTATCTTCTGTTCTATCAAGCCACTGACATTGCAGGGTTTATTTGTTATGGTATTTAGGGTTATTTTAATCAATAAAGAATTGTCATTAAGTACTTAAATATAGCACCTTGTTTTCTCTTGTTAGTGGCTCACTCTTGCTGTTGGTCAGGGTAGAGTATTGGAATCCAAGTTAGTCGGGGATTCCTTATGTCGGCTGGAGAGAGTTGCTCTAAGCACTGAAGTTCCAACGGCTGTGCTTTGGTTTTAAGGGAGGCCAGTTAAGAGAATGTGGATTGGTCAGTTAAAATCTATGTATTTCCTTTGTGGAAAACATCCTAGTGAGAGTAGAATTATATGACTTTTTACTCAGGATGACAATATTATATTTTATACACATGTATTCTGAAACCATTGCACTTTTGTTTCCTGAGTCTGAAGATGTGGCTTTTGGAGTCCTAACTACATATACCCAGTCAGAGAATCTATTAGGGAAGTGAGGCTTCAGTTGAAAAGTATAAGCCATTGAAGCAAACGCCACAGCAACTAAGATCCAATGACCTCCAGGAAATAGATCGTACTGGAATTTCTTACAGCAATTGGAAGGATGAACAATGTTTAAAAAGCCTGATTTGGAAAATTTTTTTCTAGTATCTCCAAAAATAAGTGTGAATACAGGTTAATATAAATTTTACTTAAATGTACATATAGTAATAACATTCACTGGGCATCAGGCAGGTGGGAGGGGGGAGGAGGAGATGGCTATATATGCACCTAATGGGTGCTGTGAGCACCATCTGGGGGATGGACATGCTTGAAGCTCTGACTTGGGTGGGCAAAGGCAATATATGTAACCTAAACATTTGTACCCCTGTAATATGCTGAAATAAAAAAAATTTAATTTAATCAGGGGGATTGATCAGAAAAAGTATTAGTTAAATAAAAGTCAAATAATTCTAGAAGTCTATAAATTTAAAAATATTTATATTATTGTTGCAATTCAAGGTATGATCTTTGACTTTTTTTCAGTTTTATGTATCGGTTATTTCTCAGAGCTAATTACTTAGTGAGATGGATAGGTTTATTCAATCAGTTAGAAATACAGAAAAAATTGACTTGAAAGATGTTAATACTATTGAAACGCATTTCTCTTTGATGATTATTAAGATTTTGCAGTGCTCTGGTTACATTTTCACGGGCAATGAAATCATTCCAAAACTATATAAATCCAATAATGGCACAACTATGAAACTAACTAAACTCACGGAAAACAAAATAAGGAGGGTGAGCTGGAAGGATGCTCTAGTTCTAGAAGGGCTAGTGGGGACAGCTTTCATTGACTTTTAAAAAGAAAAATTACATATTTAAATTTGGCCCCTGAACAAATGGTCAAACAAACTAACAAACACCAAGAAACATTTCAAGGGGTACCCATGAAAGTTTGTCCATAGGAAGCAGAATACTGATGAGATAAAATGTCATTATCTCTTACAGGCTTATGCAAAATTAAAATGAATTTTCTCATTATTTTATAAGGTCTTGAAGTTATTTAACATTTAATTGTTTTTACTTGTTTAAGAAGCATTACAACAGAAACAAAATTTCTCTGCTCCCATAGACACAGTAACAGTGTCCAGGATTGCCAGGCCCATGGGATCTTCTTAATTTCCATTCCACCCCACAGCTCAAATTCTACTGTAATAAGTTACAGAACCTCTTACTACAGTTGCACTTGGAGAGTTTATTGGTGGAAGAATAGGTCAAGAGATCGGAGGTCAGGTTAGCTACTAACTCTAAATTTCCATAGTAGAATCCTTAAAAAGAACTTTAGAAATACAATCATTTAAGCTAGTCATTTAACTCCCCCCACCCTTCCAAGAAAAAATTAGAGGAAAGACCTCCTCTAATTGCATTAGATTGATAAGACTCTTTTTTTGTGGTAATGTACAGTCAAGTTTATTCCTACTTTGTAATTTGAGCCTGTTAATAAACAGTAAGGTAAATGCTACATGAACCAGCACATTAATTATGTGTATGTATTTAGTGGAAAGAAAACTAACAAGTGGTTTCATATTAGTGTATCTGTTGAACAAAGACTGAAAAAAATACAAATAAGAGAAAAATGGAGCACCTGCTCCTGAGTCTGACAGTCACCAAAGCAAACTATTAGTGCTTTTGGTGCAATTGGTAACTCCATGAACCAAAGATGTATTAACATCTCATTCATTATAATGAGTACTTGAGCAACAGAAGTATACCAAAGTCAAACTAAATAAAATTTTAAATATGTTGATGTGAGATGAAATACTATTACGATCTAGCTTGGCTCAGAAAGAAATGGTTTGAATGACATGTTTTCAGCATATGTGACAAGAAATTACAGGAAAAAGAGAATCTGCATAGGGCAGGAGAGCATTTCTAGAAGAGTGTTCAAGAGTTTTGACTTTTAGAATGTTTACCTTTTGGCGTTCATGAGACTTGTCTGAGTGGAAGGTTCCATGTAGGACAGACTGAACATGACACGGACTCTGCCATCTGTGTGCTGGGGCTCAAGTCCTGTCTTTGCTACTTGCCGGTTCTTTGGCTTTGAGGAAGACACTAAACTTACTCGAGTTTTCCTCATTTGGCTGTAGAAAATGTTGGGGGTAGGATAGCCTGAAACACTCATTCTCTTCCCTGCATTTTCCCATAGATGCATGGGGATCTCTGCTTTACTTTCCAAGAGAGAGCAGCAGTATTTTCAGAACAATTTTGTACCCACTGCAAAAACTCCTGAGAGACTGGTGAGATTGGGGAAAGTTTGACATTCACTCCTTCCCATCAACTCATACACCTTCCTGGACCCAGGTGAGGCTGGAGCTCACACGTTTAGGCTGCAGCGGTAAGCAAATCACCAGACTATGTGAGTCTGGGCCAGCCAGACGTCAATTCTTTCTGTTTTAGGTTTACAGCTTGACACTGGGTGGAAAAGTTAGGGTGGTCATTCCCTGATTATCTTTCATTCAGGAAAGACTGGCAAAAAGTAAAATTTTTGCATTAGGTGGAAACTGAATTTGCCAACGAACTCTAATAAAGCAGATGTCTTGATCCCTGTTTGGAAACTTGTGATTGTTGTGAGGAGTAACTGAGTACAAGCATGTCGGTAGTAGTTGGCACATAATAAGTGCTATTTAGATGCCAGCTATGATTATGATTATTGTTTTTATTACTTTCAATTGATTAAATTGTAAAAGGTTGTGATTAGTGCTTCCAAACATCCAACATGTCTCAGTACTATGACTTGATGCACAAGGTTGTTGTGAGGATCAAATTAAATGATTTATATCAATGTGTTTTGTAAACGCTAAGGCACATTATATAATTGTGACAATGCTATAGTATTTAGGGTCTTTATGGAAAGACTTCATGGGATGATGTTCCTTGCCAAATTCTCTTGTCTCTCTTGGATTTTCCAGAACCAATTTAACATATTGGTCAAATAACTCAGTAAAGCACAACTGTTGAATTAGTATTGTGTTGATTTCCAAGCACGAGTAGTTTATGGCAAAGAAATTTCATAAATGGGCCATCTCCTAACTCTCTATTGAAACAAAGCTATCCTGGCTCTAGGCTTATGCCTGCTGTGCTATTATGAAAGATTCCAGAACATTTATGTAAAAATCCAGGATTGTGAATAGAATGTAGATAGATGTCAATAGAGTTAGTGTCAACTCAAACCTGGCTTAAACTCCTTTGCTTTACATATCAGCTAGTTCTCTTTCTAAGACACTGAATGGCCAGGGAAATTTCTTGTTCTTCCTGTTGTCTTATAGTCCTCACTAGCCTTGCCCTAATTTATTAATTCAATATTTATTGAGTACTTACTTTGTACCAGTTACTGTTCCAGTTGTTGGGGATATGGTGTAAACAAAACCGATCAAAAACTTTGCCTTCCACCAGATAGTATCCTGTTCACAGCATAATTTATTTAAAATGAAATATTAATTGTGGCTCCATTAGAGACAGACTTAAAGGTGCATTTTATATAAGTCATAAGAAACTATAAATTATGGGAAATGTTTTAAATAAATAGTACCTCTTTATTATGCATATAGAAACACTCCCAATACTTTAGAGTGCTAATTGATTTATTAATTTATTTGATCAGATTAGCCTAACAGCATTGTTTATATATTTATTACGTAATCTTTTAGGATGAAAGTGAATAATTATTTTTAGAATAGATAATACTACTAATGTGTTTGACTTGATTTTCTTTAATTTTTAACTTTTACCACTATGTAACAGTCATATATATTTATGGGGTACATATGATATTTTGATACAAGCATACAGTGTGTAATGATCAAATATGGGTAATTGGGATGCCCATCACTTCAATTATTTATCATTTCTTTGTATTGGGAACATTGCAAATCTCTTCTAGCTATTTTGAAACATACAATAAATTCTTGTTATCTATAGTCACCCTATTGTGCTACTGAACACTAGAACTTATTCCTTCTATCTGTATTTTTGTACCCACTAACCAACCCCTCTTCATCCCTCCCACCTACTACTTTTTTCAGCCTCTGGTAACTACCATTCTATTTACTACCCCCATGTGACTCAGTACTTTTAAGAAAGAGCTTTACATTTTCGTCAATGTCTTTCAATCACTGAAATCTCCTTATCCTAGAACTTGAGGTATATATATTTTTGAAAGAATATCTTCAAATTCTGACCAGAAGAGCCTGGCAATAGTGATATGTATATTCTTAATCTAGCAGCTCTTAAATCATCACTTTGAAGAAATTATTTCTTAGGGAAGAATTTTCTTTGTGGGATTTGCTAAATTCAGTTGAAACCAATGAAGAGTTACATGTTAATTTAGATCTGAAAAATGGTTTTCCGTGTTACCAATTGTAAATAGCTCAAGTTCAGAGAGATGAAAGAGAAGGATGTTTCTGCTAATAGTTTAAGATAATTAAACCTGGCTTATTTATAGAGAACAAAAGATGAGTTTGCATCATTTCTTTTACATGTTAAAGATGTTTCTGAACTTCCAATGCATTATGTCATCCCTAACGAAGCTCCTCTTTTGCATGTCTTGAGGATCAAGATCTCTTTCTCTTTCTCTCCTCTTTCTTCTTTCTCTAATAAGATAACATGGACTTCACACTGGATGGTTTCAGATGTGAAAATTTCATGGTAAGTGGAATGTAATTAAATTATGTGGTATGAAAATAAATCAGTAAGATGATTCATTTTACCTAGATTTGACTGGCTTTCATTCAAATTATCCAGTCTCATTCTATTATATTTAGAACTTTCCTATTTTACAATCTTTTTTTTGTTCCATTTAGTTTCCATGGAGTGGGAGCTCGGGATCTGCATGGTCAGATTCCAGGCTGGTCTTTAGAACCTTAACAGATCTTTTGTCTGGAAGGGGAATGGGTAATTAAATTGAAGATCCAAGTTAGGCCCACCAGTCTGAGGGGTGTAGTGTGTACTATGGTGCTTGCCTCAGACCCCTCTTTAGGGCTGACTTATCCCTAGATCCTCCCTTCTCCCTGGTCCTTCTTTTCTCACTTCTTTGCAGGTGTATCTCCTGAGAGCACTCCACAACTAATTTTCTGCACACAGTTCTCCATCTCAGAGTTTATTTCCAAGAAACTCAACCTAAGACAGAGAGTGTATTAGGGCAGTGCTTTCCCATTTAAAAAAAATCTCTCAAAGACCAATAAGGGTGTAAAATTTTCTAAAGCATATTTAGAAGGCACATGTGCTCTAGAGAGAATTGAAGTTTAGAGTAGGTTGTTCAAACAATTGAGTAATTATGGTGGAAGGAGAGAGGAGGTAGATACTTACGGGAAAGTGTGATCTATTATTAAGGAGAGAGACAAGAGATAGGGCTTTTAGTGCCTGAAGACAAGTCACATTGCTTTTCAGTTGCCTCTGTTATAGAGCTGGAGAACACGGGCATGTGAAGCTGGCCAAGTCCACCTGGTTCTCATTCCCCAGGGAGCGGTACGTATTGCTAGAGACACCACTGAAGGAAGAAATCAAAGGTAAGTGAAAAGCTTCACTGTTTGTGAAAAACCAATGAGGTATCTGAGATGTAGTGAATATGTCTGGCCAGAGTTGCTGGAAACCCTGGGATAACAAGGATGGAGGCCTCAGCTTAAGAGTCTTAGGTTCAAATCCTGGCTCCTTCCCTTCCTAGTTATTGTCTCTGGATAAGTTACTTGACTTGTTTGAGATCAGTAAATTGAAGATGATATCAAAGCACAGTTGTGAGAATTAAACAATATATGCACTACATTTAATACAGTGCATAGTAGGTATTAAATACATAGGTAACTATTAATATGATGCAGGAATGTTGTACAAATACCCATGTGACTGCTGGCATGACTTCAGCCTTGGCCGTGGCCAAATAGCTCTTTCCTTCATTCCAGGACACTGAAGATGACATTAAAGAGAGTTTTTCTAATAGAGCTGAATTATAAATACAGATCTACTCTAGGGCATAAATTATCCTCTTCATTTCTCACAGCTTTGTAGTCTTTACTTTGGCATGTAAATATTTACCTGTGAAATGGTAAGCATAATTTATGCAATTCAGGGAAATGCCAAGGTTCATGTGAAGCTATAACTGTTAGACCCACAAAAAGTCACTGAGGATTTGCTGTATTTAATATCATCTGTTTGTTTATCTAAACTTTGATTTAAAATAGAGTATTTAGCATTCTCTATATCAGCTTTTAAAAAGCCCTTTTCAGACTAGAGCAGCCAGTAAGCAGCAAAATAGATGGTTCCTCTTAGTTATGATAATTGGGCACATGCATGGAAAACTGCAGAATTTTAAAGCTGGAGGTGATATCAGAGTCTCTGTTGCCTCATCCCCTCATCCCATAGAAGAGCAGCTGGAGGGATGAGGAACTTGTCAAGAATCCTACAGCTTATTAGTGAAAAGACAAGTCATGACCAGGGTCTCCAGAACTCTTTCCACTATAGCAGACATAGACAATCTGTCCCAAAAGATATAGACATGATGAGCCAGTGGTGGCATTTCAGATGCCTGTACACATGGACTCTCAATTGATCAGTACAGGAAATTGCACACGTGCTTCCCTGACTCCACCACACACTCCCACTCCCAGATACAATTTATGTTCATGACAACTCAAAAGAGAAATGTGAATCTCTTAGGAATTAGTATAGCTTGAAGATGGAATCAAAGCAATTGTGTCAAGTTTATATAAACACTCCATCTCCATTCTTTAACAGTAATAAAGTACTGCCAAGGCTATGGAACTAGAAGAGTATTATTGCCTGAGGGAAAAAATTTGGATTTCCTGTGAGAAAGTTAATGATTATAATACATATATTTGTTTATATTCATTAAGTTGTCAACAAGAAGTATGAGGACTAACAATTAACATGAACAAAACGGAAAGGATTCTGAAATATACATCTTTGCCAAAAATGTATACGAGAGCTGCCGTGGAGTCAAACATTGAGAGTTCCTCCCGTGCTGCTCTGTGGCAGTGTCTGTGCTGGCTGATGTCTGTTTGCCCTGTCGTGTCCATCGCTGCCCTTGACCCTATTCAGGTCCTCAAGGACTGACCTCCTCAGACAGGACAATCCAGCTCACCCTCCCTCAGCTTTTGTTTGCATTTGGTCAGTGAGAGGCTCTGGCAGGAGGTTAGAAGATGAGGAGAGAGTCAGGTTGGGGTATTTATTTCCCTGACTCTTTTCTTGCAGAGGTGCAGGTGGGCAGTTTCTGCATCCCTTTACCTAAGATCATGGCCACTGTTGGGCATCCTCCTTCTATAGCTGTGATTCTTACTAGGAAACTTCTGAAAAACTCCCTCCTCTGGCCTCTCAGGGCATAGGGGTGGTAATGGCTTCCACTGTTGTCAGTCCTAGACTCCTTAACTATCCCTTGTGGCTTCCCTTAATCCAGTCCACTCTTTTGTAAATAGTCCTTTCCTTAAAATCTATTCAATTACCCTTTTGGATTATGCCTTAAGTTTCCTGCCAGGAATTTGACCGATACAGGCGTGCACTTAATTTGTACATGCATAGCAATATATTGTCGCTAAATATCTTAAAGTCCCCAGTGGCTTTGTATGTGCTTGTCGTGCTTCCCAACTATACTGTAACAGACTCAAATATATATAGAACCACTTTGCCCTGCCCAAGAGGAGGTTGGTTACCTTTTATTAGTCCTCCCAACCATGTTGAAACTTTTAAAATACATTTATTTTATTTGTTCTATATCTTTTCCTCTTTTGTGGTAATATCTCTGACCACCTATTGTTACTATTTAGTCTCCAGAAATAGTTTTAATTTTTTTGAGTCATGGACTCCTTTGTGAATCAGATGAAACTGTAATTCCTCTTTCCAGAAAAGTACCTAGAACCTATACACAACAAATGTGCATGTGACTATGGTTTATTCTATTGAACTGGAAATTGATTTTGACCACAGAATATTTCACTCATGGAAAAAAATTATGTAAATTTAGTGGTGACTTTCTGGAAATAATTGAGATAAATGTAAATTATGCAAAAATAAAAATCCCAGGAGTAAACATTAACTCTGCCCAAATTAAGCCTTCTGATGTTAAACTTGAAAAAGAGGTTGACATAGCAACATGAAAGTTATCTTGGACATTCAATTGATTTTGACATTTTTGTTTTGATGATAGCTGGTGCTAAAACTGTGACTTAAAGGTATGTTGCTGTCAAAGAACATCAGAATTCTCCAAGACTCTTTTGGGTTGAATTTATGTAGCATCTTTTCCTTTGTCTTCAAATCAATGAGATTACCTTTGCAAAGCTGGCATTACCAATTCTCTCCATGCCAGAAAAGAAAGGATTATGAGTCCACGTTTCAGTTTTAAAATTGTCTGAACAAAAGAAATTTGCATGGGAACTCTCCAGTGTTTCCAGTTATTTTCAGATTTTTTTCTGCAGGGAACTGAGAAGACCTTGCAACTCTGTTAACTTTAACCTGTAGAAATACTTGCCCCAGCACTGCAAAGTTTGTATGGATGTCTGTTTGCAATTTTAGCTTTCGGACAGGAGCTTGGGAATGGTTTCATCAATTAGGATGCTTCTGGCTACAAGTACAAAAGCCCAACTCAATGAAGAAGTATATAGTAAAGAAGTTTATTATTTTACACAACAGAAAGTCCAGAAATAAAGTCAGTTTTGGTCAGGTTGATGACTCAGTGATTCAATGATGTCATCAAGGACCTAAATTTGTCCCATATTTCTGTTTTATTATTTAGACTGGTCCTCTTATGTTTGTAAGATACCTTTCAGGATTATCTGATGCAACATATATTCTTTTTCACATTCTAAAAAAGAACCCATCTCCCAACTATGATTGCACTAACATAGACCAGGTAAATTCTCCTTTACCTACAGTAGTAGCCAGAGCAATGCCATGTGCTGACTGGCTTCAGCTTAACAGAGACAATTGGACAATGAGATCTGTTTTCCCTCAGTAAATTGCTAGTGGAAAGAATATCCAAACAAAATCATGATTATATTCGAAAGGAGGAAACAGAAATGAATGTTGGGAAAGTAACTAATTTTCTCTACTGATATTTTCAGTAGCATCTGTAATAGCACTGTAGGAAGCATATAGAAAGATTTGCCTCAGCTAAAAATATCTGCTAATTAAACCAAACCATGAAATAAATCTCCATTGAGTTGTTCTGAGAATGGATATTATTTTTCTCTAAAAGGAGCAAAACTTTTGCCTTAAGTTCTATTGTGCTTCAAGAATTACTTTTTGGAAATCCAGAAAATTTAGGTGTAGTGAGAATAACTTCATATTTGGTTACAGTTTTTTGAACCCAAACTGTTAAAAAAGTATTGGTTTCGTACCCTGGCTTTACCAAGATTCCAGCCCTAGACAAGAAATTTTTCTGAATGGTTGGTAGGGGATTGAGTTAGACACATTGACATGATGAATCATAGGATGTGTAATTTCTTTTTTATCAAAGCAGCAAAATCACATGTAATGCTAAATTTTTCCATTTATACATATAATATCAATACTTTTCCTCATTAAAGTTTTGACCAACCACATATACCTTTCACCATTTTGTAGATGTTGATGCCTATGTAGCAATTATTTAAAGAAGTCAGAAAGCAAATATGTAGACAAAATCCAGAAGTTCGCTGTACCAAGCTTCTGGATGTCTGTTTCACTCGGTTGTATATTGAAAGAAAGAGTATGAACTAAGAGTTTCTCCATTACTTGCTTGGACATGTCAGTGATTTTGGAGTAGATGATGTTTTTTCATTTTGACAGTAGCACTGCTTTGGGGCTGATAATAAGGTTGGAGCCCTTTGCTATGGGATTTGGTGGCAAAGTCCAACTCTCCTGAATGCCATTCTACTACACCCATCGTAAATGTGACTTTTACTATGAAAAGTCACATTTCTCCAACTTAGCATCCTATTTCTGCCTTTTCTCTCCTATATCTCCTCTTTCCATTTCCCTCCTTGCTACCTTCCTCATTCCCACCTTTTCTCTTTCTTATTTTCTCACCACTCTCCCTCCTGCCATTCATAACATCTTCCTTGAATTCTCTTTGTTACTGTAATCATTCTTGTTGCAGAACAATCTTTCCAGCAACAAAATGTGATAGACAGTGTTTCCCATGAAAATATTAATAATTTTATTCTCCTTTGCTAGCTCTGATTCACAGAAGAATGAGTGAAAATAAAGGAAATTCTCATGATAAAGGAATGGGGGGACAGAGAGAGAGAGATTGTGATATTTAATAACAAAAACCTGACACATTTTCTCTTTTAAACAATGATAATATTGATTACTGGTATGTTGGCTAGAAAAGAAGGAATCCTTTTCCTTGGGTATGTTTCAAGTATACTAATAAATTCAGGGTTTGGTCAAGAACTTTAAGGTATTAGGATGTCTTTAGACTAAAAATTCTACCAATATATCTTTTTATTTAGTTCAAAAATTTTATTATTTGTAATCAGAGTGAGAGGATGTCCATGTGTGTGGCAGCTGGTGGAATGAGGAGGGTACACAGCTAGGATAGTCCAGAGTGGGTATCAGAGCCCAAGCAGGGTGAAGAGGACACCCACATAGGGGTGGGTGGCCTGGCATGAAGTTTCAGAGAATGAACAGGTTTAGGAGGGAGTACAGACCAAGAGGGAGGTGAGGGGGACTTGGCATGGGGTTTCAGAGACAGAACAGAGTGGGGAGGACATCCATGTGCAGTGATGGCCTGAGTGGAACGAGGAGGACATCTATGTGGGGGTGGTGATAGTTTTAAAGTTAGAAACTGGTTTCACATATGGGAAATGTTTGAGTAAGTACCTATAGTAAGGTTAATGGGAACCATGTTTCTTACTGTTGGAAATAGGAAATGCAGATATGGAAAGGGAGAAAGCTGGAATAAAATTAGTGGAGTTGGAGAATTTAAGTGTGAACTCATGGTTTTTAGTATCTACAGATAGATGTCTTAATAACTATAGATGTAAATGTGTGGAGTATGGATTTATATGTATGTGCACGTATGCATATTCTCTTGATTCCTAAGCTCTGTCTACTGACTGGTCTTGGGAGCAGTACCACCCCAAATGCAACAAGAGCTCCTAAGGCTCAAACCATAGTTTCTGAATTCCATTTTTAAGGAAAACAGGAGTCCTTGTAGAAAAGGATGATTCCAAGTCAGAAACAAGGTAAATACAAATGAGGTTGTAGTATCTTATACCACAAAGAAAAAAATGCTCAAAAAATGATGAGGACATATCAAAGAATGCATGAGTCACTTTGAAGGGGCTCCCATCGGTCAGATCTTGTCAATTTGAACTTCAAAATAAATTATGATAGTAATGGATTATAACTCCTAGAATAAACAGTGAGTCCATATTGACAAAAAATAAATGAATGAATAAATTAAAGATTTCAAAGTATATCCACACAAAATATTATTAATTACACAAGGGAAAAGAGTAACTTCTGAGTTGAAAAGATGGGCAGAAACTGAAGTAAGTGATCAAAATGAACATAATCAATAATAGAACAAATTACAATCATGTACCATTTAATAAGAATACAGCATCACTTCTGTGATATTTCTACTAAAAATGCATAACCTGGATCTAATCATGAGGAAACACTAGACAAACTTAAACTGATGGATATTCTATTAGCCTGTAATTTTCCAAAGTGTCAAGGTCAAGGAGGTTAAGACTGTGGTCTTGTTCCAGATTGAATGAGATTAAAGAGACGTGATAATTAAACACAACATTTGATTCTGAACAGGATCCTTTTGCTGCAAAGAACATTACTGGACTGAGAAGTAGATGGTGATAATGTTTCAATATTAATTTTCTAATTTTAGTGGTTGTACTGTGGTTATGTGGAGTATGTCTCTTTTTTGTAGGAAATACACACTGAAGTATTCACCAGTGAAGGGACATTAGGTGGGCAATTTACTCTCAAGCGGTTTAAGAAAAAAGTTCTTTGTATTGTACCTGCAACTTCCATATAAGTTTGATTGTTTCAAAATTATCTCAGAAATCACACACACACAAAAGGTAAATAAAAAAATAATCAAAGGAGGGGAAATTATTTCCAGTTGTGGATACAAGAAGAGATTTATGGAGAAGGAGGATTAGAATGAGAACTTGAAGGATGGGAGGATGTGGTGAAACAAGATGAAGGGAATTCATTCTGGGCAGAGAATACATGTGGCTATGGACTTGCTGAATCACCCACTCGGCTACACAAACACACACACACACACACACATACACACACACACACACACACACACACACAACCACTGTCTTGGTTCTGGCTTATTATTTCTTGCCCAGACTATTGTAATAGTCTTCTAGCAGGTCTTCCGCCTCCAGACAGGGAGCATAGAACCTACTGTGAATTAAAGCCAAGGTTGTTAGGTGAGAATGTGGAAGGTAGAATGGAAGATCATTTTTCCCTCTAGGAAAGTAAATCCTCCTGCTGAATGGTGAGGAGGTACCCAACCTTCCAACCTTGCTAAGAATTTCTATATCATAGACCAAGCTGTGAAGCACAACTATAATAAAGAGCTAGCTAGTTATAAACAGCAGCTATAAAACAAGCTTCTGTGTTCAAGGCTCCTTTTAGAAACCATATTGTAAAGAGGGCTGTTTACCTAATCTATTAATACCTTCTTTGGGAACTAGGATTTAGTTATTAAAACAAAATTTATTCTTATAAAAGTTATACAGGTTTATTATAGAAATTCATTCTGATATAGCAAGTTGAAAATGAGAAGTAAAAATTATCCACCACCCCACAATCCCAATAATCCCTGGCAGATTTTCTTCTAGAGTCTCGCCCCCACCCCCAAAACATATACATTCATATGGCTATCTGGAATAATTCCCCGCCTTTTCTTAACTTAAAAATAATTTTTTTAAAATTTTTAAATAAAAATAAATTTTATTTTTATTTTATTCTTTATTTTAATTTTTTTTATCTTGTCTGGTCATGAAACAATATTTGAAGCATGATTTTTAAAGTCACAGATATGCCATTACTGTTAGAGATTTATATTTGTTTCCCCTATAAGAAATAGTGCTGCAATGACATGTATTTTTTGTGTTTCTCTATTTTTTAAGATAATCTTTTACAGTGTAATTGAGTCAAATGTTAAATATTTCAGGGTATTTTATATAACTTGGAAAACTGTCCTCCAGAAACAATATATCAATGTACACAACCACCAGTTGTAATGAGAAGAGTCTTGTAAAAGTTCGTTATTTCACTCAGTTTAGGTAATCTTTTTTCCTAAGAATACCCAAAGTATATCTTCAAATATTCTGCATGGCATTTAACCCCTGCATAGCTAAGAATATGGGGGGAGGGGGGAAAATGCATAAAGAAGTTTTGATGTATTTCACTAACAGAATCTAAACAGCATTAACTGATGAATAGAATAAATAATGCTTCAGGCATTATTTGTGCTACTTTAAGATGGTAATTGAAGCATGAGACTATTCTCTGCTCCTGTTTGCTCCCTTAACTCCAGCTGGGCACGCCACCTGTTTCCTGCAAATCTTTTCTGTGTTCCTTGCCACAAACATCCACTTGGATTCAGTAGGTTGTATCAAGTCTTAACTCTGGTGAATTGACTCAGGGGAATTTCTATATCTCTAAACTGCATAATGATGACCTTCACAAAGCTCTACTATCTGTAGGGAAATTTAGTATATATAAGGGATTTAGTATCTATAAGGGATATAATTTAGTATATATAAGTGTCATACACTATATAAGTAGTGTATGACAGAGGTGGCATTTCAAATTCGTGGGGAAAAGGTGACTTATTCATGAATAGAGTTGGGAACATTTAGTAGTCATCAATTAGAAAAATAAAGTTAGACCCCTACCTCACATCAAAATAAATACCAAAAGCATTATTAATTTACATAAAAATCATAGTACTAGATGAAAACTGAGGAGTTTCTTTTTTAAAAAAACATAGTATTAATAAAAACCCTTATAAATATGAAAAAAAACCTAGAAGCCACAAAAGATCAATTAATATAATGATTTGTTAAAACTAGATAATTTTGAAAGGTAAAAACACCATTAACAAAGTCACAAGACAAGAGTGGGCCAAGATGGTGGACTAGGGGCAGCCTGAGCACACTGTTCTCAAGAAAATTGAAAGCTGCAAGTGGATGTTCACCTACAGATGGGCATTCTTGGAGAGAGCCTGTGAATCACCAGAGAAGCAATGGGGGACAGTGAAGGAGAGGGTGATGGGGTGATCGACTCGGCAAGATGTGAAGGTACCTGGAAGAGGCATTTACATGTGGGGAAGGACAAGAGGAGAGAACACCAGGGCTCCACGCCCCCCCTGTGGAAACTGTGGCCTGAGTTGTGAGGGAGCCCCAGCCAGCACAGCAGACCTCTGGACTGATCAGGGAGCTGTATCTCACAAAGGGCTAATATCCGGAATCTACAAAGAACTCAAAGAAATCAGCAAGAAAAAAAACAACCCCATCAAAAAGTGGAAAAGGCATGAAAAGAAGTTTTTCAAAAGAAGATAAACAAATGGACAACAAACATATAAAAAAATGCTCAACATCATTAATCATCAGGAGAATGAAAAGTAAAACCACAGTGAGATACCACCCTATGCCTATCAGAATGGCCATTATTAAAAAGTAAAAAAACAATAGAAGTTGGCATAGATGCAGAGAGAAAGGAAAGCTTATTCACTCTTGGTTGTATTGCAAATTGTACAACCTCTATGGAAAACAGTGTGGAGATTCCTCATAGATATAAATATAGATTTACCATTTGATCCAGCAGCCCTCTAGTGGGTATCTATCTAAAAGAAATGAAGTCATTTTTATCAAAAAGACACCTGCTCTTGGATGTTTTTTTGCAGCACAATTCACAATTGCAAAGATGTGGAATCAACCTAAGTGCCCATTAATTCATGTAAATGTGATATCTATATATCTATATCTATATCTATATCTATATCTATGTCTATATCTATATACCATGGAGTACTACTGAGCCATAAAAAGGAATAAAATAATGTCTTTTGCAGCAACTTGGTTGGAACTGGAGTCGATCATCTTAAGTGAAGTATCTCAGGAACAGGAAAACAAACACTACATGTTCTCACTAATAAGTGGGAGCTAAATTATGGGTACTCATGAGCACAAAGAGATCTAAATGACATTGGAAATCAAGAGGGGGAGAGTGGAGGGTAAAGTTTTATATAAAAACTTATCTATTGGTTATAAATAAACCCTATACTGGTGATGGCACATTAAATCTCTGACTTAAGCATTATACAATGTACCCATGTAACAAGAACATTTGTACCCCATTAATATTTTGAAATAAAAAAATCTGAGTTGAATATAGGGAGATCAAACCATATGAAAAATAAAAAACACAAAGTCAAAAGACAAATACCACACTAGGAAAAATATTTGTAATTCAGATTATGTAATAAGGATGAACTTCATTAATACTAAGAGTTTCCACAGACCAATCAGAAAAAGAACAACCACTCCATAAGAAATTCTGATAGAGGATGTAAACAGAGTTCACAGAAAAGGAAATACTAATGTTTTTATTAAACTATGAACAAATGTTCAAGTAATTTCATAATTAGAAGGACTGTAAATAAAAGTACCATGAGATCCTATTCTTCACTTACCAGTTTATCAAAGATACCAAATTTTGACAGCATATTGTACTGGTGACACTGTGGGGAAACAAGAACTTCATACATTGCAGCTGGGAATTTCAATCAATGCATATTGTTCAGAGGGAGTTTAGCAACAATGATCAAAATTACTAATTTACGTATGCTTTGGCCCAACAACTCCGCTTATAGAAATTATCTTACATGTATACTTGCAGCGATGTTTCAACAAGGGTATTCATTGAATTATTGTGTGTAATACCAGAAGTTTGCAAAAACAAATTAAAAAAACCAGAATCCTCTAGACATCCCTTAATAGTAGACTAGTTAAATAAATTATGGTACAGTTATGCCTGGAATATAATGCAATCATTAAAAAATAACCCAGCATGAAATATTCTCTAAAATATGTCAGAAGAGAAAGAAATAGGGTGCAGAACGGTACATATAGTATGATACTATGTGTGTAAACTATGTGCTGGTGTAGTCATTGAATATCTCTGGACTGATGCCCAAGAACTTGATCTTATAGTGACTGCCTCCAGGGAGGGAAACAGGCAGCTGAAAGACAAAGGTGGGAGGAATAATTATTTTGTGCATATATTACCTATCCAAAAAATCTCTCCCCAAGTATGACTGCTCTTTCATGCTCTTACAGGCCAGTGGACTCTTCTCTTGAAATAAAATTACCTCTCTTATTCTCACATCTTCCAGAGACTATATGCCAAGTTATCTAATGAGATAGGTATATAAAACCCTTTGTAAAGAATGAAACATTGAACATAAGTAAGGAATAACTATTATTAGTACTAGTTTAATATCTTGAATTATGTTAATTTGACAAGTGAAGCAAGGAAATGGAGTAGAAAACTAAATTTCCCTGATCCTAAGTAGACTTAAGCTTTCCCCTCTTCTGTGTATTTAATCTTTCATTGTCAGAATCAGAAACACATCTTTCCAAAGTTCAGTACAGTGCTTAGCTCACCGTGGGTGTTTAGCGAATGTTAAATAATAATAATAGCTATTTATGGATCATTGCACTGCTTGATAATACTTTCTCTCCATTGAATCACACCTTTTAGCAAACCATTTTAAAAATGTATTCCTAACTAAATTAAGGTGCAATAACTCACAGTGAGAATTGATATTTATACAAAAAAGAGAACTGGCACAAAACCAATGATTTAAACTGTAACTTTCCAATTCCTTCTTGGCGGCATTAATAATGGTGCCCTTTTGAAATGTCTTTTCTTCTTTCAAATACCATATTATAATTGTGATGGGCCAGCTAGAGGGTATAGTCTTCCCCATCCCTTTGCCTTTATATTTTATGATATGCCATGGGGGAAGGGCATCAAAGGGAATAACAACCCAATTTTAGCCTTTAATTGTTCTTGCTCTTTAGCTTCACCTCTGGTTTCACAGTCTTCCTGTCATTGTACTATGTCACCCCTCAGTCATAGCACATGGGGGCAGGGGGGTGGAGACAAAGGATCCCTGAGGTCCCCTCCAACTCGGAAGCTCTATGTTTCTCTAGAAAATATGTACATTTTATGTGCCTGTATTGTCTTTGGTTATGAAGAATTCTGCCTGGTTAATAAACTTGAATAAAATATTAACCCTTAAAAGGATAAAAATTCTTTAGGTCCTTTAAGAATACATCCATGAAGCTGAGTTTCAGAAACCCTGGTGTAATAGAAATGGATATTCATATCTCCAAGCATTCATGTATGTTGGTTAACGTTGCCTGGAATGAGCATTTATCTATTTATTTATTTATTTAAGCATGTGTCTGCGGCCACACAGCCCTGACTGCGCCCATCCCGTCTGACCTCGGAAGCTATTTATTTCAGCATGTTATGGGAGTACAAATGTTTAGGTTATGTATATTGCCTTTGCCCCACCCGAGTCAGAGCTTCAGGCATGTCCATCCCCCAGATGGTGTGCACCACACCCATTAAGTGTGAATGTACTCATCTCTTCCTCCCCACCCACCTTTCTGACACCTGATGAATGTTATTACTATATGTGCACATAAGTGTTGATCAGTTAATACCAATTTGAT